>WOGP01004446.1:0-14015 GCA_015342065.1 Leptinotarsa undecemlineata
TATATATATTTTTCCACCCACAAGTTTTGAAGTGCACTGCGGTTTTGTATTGTACACTTCAGGTGTCATGTATCCCCTCAAAATCGTCTAGAGGTATTACATCAGGTGAGCTAGTGAGCTCTTCTAAGGAACGTCTACCTGTTTACCTATTTGGATCATTGACAAACACAAATGAGTTTTCATCTATCAGCAAATAAACTAATCAATACAGTTTATTGTATGATTTCCACTATAAAAGGGTTTTACAAAAACCGCGACACGTGTTTCACTATACGATAGCTTCTTCAAGCATCAACTCAAGATGAGGTTCCTCTTCATTACGAAAGACTGTTTCGAAAGTGACTAGATGAGTTATCTAATCCACAGGATAGGCAAACGTAAAATGACCTACTATTTACCCGACATGACGCCCATAGTATTTTTTGTGGGGGATTCGTAAAATCTACAAAATATGTTACACAACCATTGTTTATTCCAGAGTTTATGATTTTAATAACGAAATTACCCCAGACTTATTCCATAATGTAAGAATTGTTAAACAAATTCGTTATTGTCAGGAAGTGAATGGTGAGCATTTTAACCATTAATGAGAATGAATAGGAGTTTGTTTTGAATAAAACTTTTCTTTAAAATATGTTTATCATTTTCTTGCAGTTCCTCAATACAAATATAAAATCGCTGATTACTCAGGAACAGCTGATCCGATTTCCAAAAATAAAAAAGTGTTGGATAGAGAATTGAAGAATAACTCTCAGACGAGTTATGAAAAGACCTCCATTGTCTTTCATAACAGAAAATAACAAAAACTTCGTCCAATTTTGATATCTTGCCTTGTTTAAAAGTTAAAAGGGGGAACTATTTACGTCAGCACTGTAGTTATTTGGAAGTTTGTTCTTGTCCTTATTGGTTAGTTCTTGAGCAGGAGAGGATATTTTACTTTTTTCATTATCAATATGACTAATTCACTATTTATGTTATAATAACATGTGCTCTGGCTATAATAAAAAATGTGTACCTAATGATCCCGATATATGTTCAATTATGTCTGAAAATAAAATAAAGATTTTTCATCATAAGGGTTTTCATCAAGTATTTTGAGAAATATTCTATTTCCAAATCTTCATTAATGAGCCTAATTAATTAGGTTGCACAAAATGTTCATGAAGCATTCTGAAATTGTCAAAAATCCTTCGAGGCGATCACCTCGAACTTGAAATAAAACTATAACTAAAGTGCATATATTAATATAATTCCAAAATATAAATAATCTGGGCACAGGTATACAAATTAGTCGTGTTTATACATTTTTGATAATTCAAAAATCAAAAACATCAAGTATTCAACAACTATCAACATTCACCTCCACTTTCAAAGTGCAAAATTCATTGATTATTAGATGAAAACTATGTGACTAGAACAGATGTTTAAAATCTCAGAAACCAGAGGCTAATAATGCTTTTATGGAAAGTCATTCATGTTAAATTATTTGTAATATTTTTTCAGCTACAAACAATTTTCTGATACAGAAGTGGATATGCAGAAAACACATTCTGATATGATATTTGGTAACATTTACTTTGTGCTCGGGTATTCAATAGAGGGAATCACAAGTAGCTAAAGTCCACCTTTTAAATTTGTTGTCTCAAAATTCTCATCATTGGTAAGAGTGAAAATATTCTAGATATGCTAACCTATCGATAGTATGCCCAGTCTATAGAAAGTTGCGAGTCTAAAATATTACACCATCTCACTTAAACTAATCATAAAAGCCTAAAAAGGTTTTATCACAGAAAATAATTATATTCGATACGTTGAAAAACGTTTCAAAATCTTACACCTAAAACAAATTTTATTTGTCTGTCAAAAAGTCTTCAAATGGTGTACGATATGTTTGTTTCGTTCCATATCGTAATTTAAAAATTGTGATCTGTGATCAATTCGCTACTTAATATGGTTCAATTTCTACATTGATTTACAAAGCCGTCCTCTCGTCGTATACGATGACAGCTTCGTTATCCACCAGGGAGTCCGTATCCTTATGCAAGAACTGGCTTCGGGACTTGCTCAAAGCGATGATCGCAGCTTCATCGTTTCGCATGCGATTTTTCCTCTTCTTGCTGAAGTTCACCTACAATCAAAAACATACGCCATACTAACGTATTCAAAAATCACTTTATTATGAAATTTTCACTAAACATTTTTTGAAAATCTCACAAAGTATTTTTTGAATACATTAAACCTATCATTCATATTCAAAATCAACTGTACCATACAAAAAATTTTACTTTACAATACGCAAATAAAATACTCTGAACATCATTCAGTAAAAACAGTAACTTTATAAAAATGTAAACCTGTTGAAAATCTTGTAATAAAATTTAAAAATTAATAAGTATAATGAGTGTATGATAAGTAATATTTAAAGTATCTTCCAAGATGGAAATCAGCTTTTTCTACCAAAAGGTTCTTTACTGATGTTTTAGATTCAATAAGTGATTCTATTTTCTTGGTTCCACCAGTAAGTGATAGTAACTAAATGAGTCTTTAATCAGAGTTGTAGAAAGAAGAGGGAGTTTGATATCGTTATTCTAGCGAGTATTTTAGTAAGCTGGATGAGAGATAAACCTGTCTATACGTAACTGTATGATGGAATCGGCCGATACTTGATGAAAATCCATAACTAACGTAGGTATTCTAAAAACACCTTATTGTGAGATTTTCACTAGACTAGTGAACTAACTAGTGAAGACACGCCCGAGGAAGCCATTGCATAGCGAAACACATGTTGCGTTTTTGTAAAAATATCTAGTGAAAGTCTCACAATGAAGTGTTTTTAGAATCATTATGAAGTTAATTATTACGGAATTTAATACCTTATGGTTTTCCCTCTTCTTTTTTTATCTCCTTCAGAATATTCGCGTATACGTAAGTTTATGTTATTCAGATTACATTGCATTAATTAAAACTATTATAACCATTAAAATGTATTATTATAGTGAGAACTACTGTATAAGCACATACACATTATGTATAAAGTATTTGAAATTCAGGGATGTCCATTAAAAACTGGATATTTTATTCAAAATTCAAATTACAGAGACGATAGAATAGTTTCAAATAAGACAATTTTTACCTTTGCATACAAATCATTGATGTCGTCTTCTGTAGACAGGGGTCTGGGCTTTGATCTGACCCATGCTGGTAAACTGCGAGTTTTTAACGTTGGTTCCCCACTTGATTGTTCGTCTTTGTCTCCCACCTCATCCAAAACTGAAAAAGTAAGTTTTGGGATTATAAATGAGGAAATGCATTCATTTATAAGAATCCTAATGCGTATTCTCTGAATTTTGTGTCTGTATAAAGTAAAATTGTTATCTAGCAGCGAATGAGTACACAATTATAATAGGGTACTCTTATTTACATAAAAATGAGACTTCTATAAGAAAAGGATTGATAAATTTTGACAATCACACTGACTCGTTACTTGATGAAAATTAACAACACTATCCTTGATAATGATCAAACAATTTTCATTCTAGACGCGTTTCGATGACACCGCAGCTTCATCTTAGCTTCACTACCGAAGCTACGATAAGCTGAAATATTTATTGGCATAAAATGCCTATTTATTTAAATATTTTAATTATTGGCATTCTATGTGAAAACCTGCTACGGAAAAAGCTATAATTTGTAAATATGTTAATTATTGACATTTCATACAAAATATTTTGAAAATGGTCAGTGAAAAACAGTCACATATATATATAGGAACATTATCTAATAAAATAAAAATACTACTGAAAAAAAGAACATCAACATGGCATATAAGACTGGTAACTCATTGGTTAGACATATAAAGAACAACAAATCAAAAAACATTGATTACAAATCTACCTGTTTTTTCCAAATTCATCATTCATTTAATTAAGTTTATAGACTACATTTTTTTTTTTTCTGTAAACAAGAATAAAATGGTTTACTTACTGCTACTAGAAGCATATTGTGGACTATTCGGACAAAATTCCGAAATTTCCGGCAATGCAGTCTTCGGTACGATTTCCCCATTGAAATTCGATGGTATAGGTTGGCTGACGGGCCTCTGCTTCCTCGTCGTGGAATTTTGCGATGATGTCTGAAATTTTGATAGTAATAATAACAAATTAGGTGAGAAACAAGACTTGGATATGCAATATTCTATTCAATTTCTGTATATTCCTCAGTATAAAAAATAAAAATGAGAAACTTGACAATTCCGATAATATTTCGCTAACAAAAATTTAATGAACACTATTTCACAGGTAATTAAGAAGAGATGTATCACATTTTTTGAATGTTTTGTAAATAGCTATGAAAACACTATCTTTCAGCACAATAGAATAAAAATAATGTAGTGTAGTAATAAAAGCATGTTGATTAGATATGATTTCGTTTTAGAAGAATCGTGGATTGCTTAAATTGCATCACATCAATAATACTGTAAACCTCATTTAAAAATACCGGATTTATCTAATTTTTGGTTGTTTTATTTATGTGGATGAAATGAAATGAAAGATTTTTGAATCGACAAGTTCAATCTAAAACAAAATTGTGTCCTCTACCTGGGAAGAAGTTCCCGGATTGCTAGAGCTTCTGGGAACTGGACAAATGCCCGGACACTGTGTACACTGGGGTCCCCCGATGTTCCTGGGAGTGGCCCAAGGACTCGGTTGAACCGGGTGAGCGACCAGACGGTTGCTGTAGCCCCAGCTGCAGCCCTTTTGCTCGGCGAAGACCGCCGCTTGGCTGGGGTAGGCCGGCGAAATTACAGTGGGTGGTACTTGAGTGCCGGACGAAGTCGTGTCCACTTTCCGTAGACCTGAAATGGAGTTGAAAGAAATTAGAGGCCGTTACTTTGTTCTCACACTTTTATTCATTTTCAGAATTGTCTCACAGGGTTTGGAGAATTGTCCTCTCGTTAGTCAGTTAATTAGTTACTGAGTAAGATCCACTGATGATTCGTACGAATAAATTGAAAAGTTTCCATCAGTGGAATGAGATATCTGTTTGAAATCTTCATTTCCACATCAGGAATACAGCATTTTTCAATTCTTTGGTGAAAAGTGATCTTTTTCCAGTGTGAGGAAAAAGTGTTTTTATTAAATTCATTTTTCAACCGAGGTTCCAATCCTACTCGACTTTAAATATTTATAAAATAGGAAAATATAGAACGAAAGCCCCAAGAAGGTTTTTGAAAGTTATTGAGTTTTTCACGAGTTTTAATAATCTATAAAATATTTCAGAAAAACCTATGAACTTTAATTTCATTCACAAGACAAAAAGTTTACAAAATCGAAACACTTGTTTAGTGTAACATGTGCATCACGTAAACCGCAGAGTGTTGTTGATGTGAAGTTTTTTATCAAATTACCGTATAAAAACAAGCAGTGTCGGGCCACAGTTTGAATTAGAAGGTACACGAAATAGTGAGCGAAGAAAGCGACAGAGAAACAGCGAAATAAGGACGATAATTACAATGTACAGTTGAAATACGCTGTTTACTTGTGATCTGCATCAATAAATTAAAATAAGTTTACAGCTTATTCATTTATTAGAAACTCACGTATAGGTAGTCATAGTTAGTGACATAAAAAATTTAGAGTAGTATTTACTTGTTTTATTTTTTGTTCTTTCTTTTGGTTACTTATTTCTATTACATATCATCCAACCATCATCTAGTCAATAACCCTTTTCAGTTGATTTGTTGCTTTGGAAATTTTCTGAAAATATGTCGTATATATTTACTAGGTGAAAGAGAGATAACACTATTCAAACCTTATTGCAATTTCACTTCGAATTCGGAAAACTACATTCCGTCATAAATTGAGCAATCTTTACTATATTCATTTCATATCTGGAGTTCATCAAATAGACAATTTCCGTCCATTTCGCCTCGTCGTACCGACCGGAAATCGAACCAATCGAACTATATAAATATGCACGATAAAATTGCTGATGTCGGATGATTTGTTTTTCCTTCTAAACGATCTTTATCGCATTGAAGGGTTATTTTTCGTCGAAGGTGGGTTTATTACTATTTTTGATGAATGCCATTAAGCTATATTTGAGTTTAGATACCGCTTATTTATATTTCTGTTCGTTAGACAAATAAAATATTTATTCGACTATACAGGATGTTGAGATATTTTTAAATAAATTAATTTTTTTTTCTATAACAGTCATAAGTTTTTCAATAAATTACAGTCAGACATGAAATAAAATAGATTGTTTTCCTTATATCGTTGACAGAATTATGGTTTTCACTGTGATAGGTTTACAAAATCGTGACACAGATTCAGTTGCTTCCTCAAGTATTAAATTGATAGATGTAGCCGTTACTACGTGGTAGGAGATCATAATGAAAAGAGAAATGAAAATTTCTATGTTTTATACCACTTTTAATTGTAACTGGCGTTACTGCAGTTTCGTCCTATATGGATATTTTCAAACTTACTTACACAATAAACTGCATAAAACATAGAAATTTTCATTTCTCTTTTCATTCCTCAAGTATTCACCAGTTCCATTCAATTCCGAAAAGGTTCAACAGTTTCAGTTAAATTATCGCAATCTGAAGGATCTCGTCTATTGTCACCTGTGTTGGACTCTTACTCTGCAGTGGTCTGCAGGTTTTTATACCAGACGTTTCTTATACAACTGTCGTTGACAATATAAAAACAACGAGGCATCATTGATATTATTTTGTCTACTCTTCTATTACCTACTTTGGTGGATTTTCGTTTTGTGTGTATAAAGTGTAATACTCACAGTAGTGTTTCTCCCTTCGCGGCATGACACAGCAGCGGTAGAGGAAGAAGGCGCACAGCAGACAGACGACCAGGGCGGCTCCGCAGAAGACGGCGGCCAAGACGGGCAGGCGTTCGGAAGAGATTCTCCAGCCTCTGGTTGAGGCTGCCGTAGGCTCGGGCCACATGCTAGCCGTCAACGTCACCCACTGCTGTTGCAGCACCACGCCGCCTCCAACATCGACATCGTACGCTGCGCCCTCATCCCCTTCAAAAAACATAAAAAAACGTTCAAAGAAATCTGCAAAAAAGTGTTGGAGGAAAAATTCTATTGTCGATAGTGCCTTTATATTGAGTCATCATCTTCACAACAAAACTCGTTTTGAAAAAGAAAAAAAAATGGTCTTCCGTACATTTCATTTGTCATTCACAAATAATGTCGAAATCAATAATTTAGTCAATCAGAAGTCATCGAAAAAATGGCTTGTTCGAACAAAAAACTTAAAAAACTTGGAGTTGAAGAAATGAACAAAAAATCGAAGAAAGTTATCATGTTGTTGAATTCTTTCAAGTCAGTCTTTTGATAAGAAAGAACCTGATCTGTTGAGTAAGGGTTTGAAATTTGGTTTGCGTCCCTCGAGCGACGTCTGGGAAGATGTGGCCAGTGTTGAAAGTACAATTCATTTATTACCTGTGACATCAAGAGTTTGTTCGGGAGGCTTGCACGAAACAAATTTCTAATAACTTTTCAAGGAAGAGTAATAATATACAAAAGGAAGAAAGGTTATCGAAAAATTGGAAGAGAAAGATATTTTCTTGTCTGAAAGTAGACAAAGGCAATAAGGTTTTGATATCGGACAAGTAAGATAACTATAATTGATAATTTAACTAAAAACGGTCCCTATAATAAATTAGTAAGGAACCCATTGGTTAATTTTCTGATTGATTGGGCCGTTACTTGATGAGGATCCATAGTAATTTCAAAAACTACACTTCACGATTTGATCTTCACAAACTTTTGAGAAATCGTGAGGCGTAGTTTTTGAAACCATTGGTTAGTTAATTTTGTAAAGTTGCGAGATTGAGATAAATTTGCGATTTTTGTCAGAAAGACACCAAAGGAAGAGTTCTTTTGTTTCATCTCTCACCAACAAATCCCCGGTTGTTTAGATTACATATGAAATTTAAAAAAATTACAGGAACTTGCCATTCATGGATGTCTTAATAATTAGAAGTAACCAAAGTCTAGAATTTGATGTCTACAAGAAAAACACCAGAACTTTTATATATATTCCCGATAGCTTATACCGTTGTCCACACCACAGAATGGCAGGTTATTTAAGATCACATTGTCATCAACTTCAATGAACATTACTCATGTTATGATATGTTCAACTTCAAATTTCTATTAAGCGTACTAACATCATCAAGGTAAAAAAACTATCAGTAACTAGAAAATGCTAATGTGATAGTGAATATAAGTTTTGTAAAAATTATTAACATACCTTGTATGTTAATCGAATCACCATTTCAGGTATTGTATAATTATACCATCAATATCATTTTGAAAGAATGTTTCCGACTCATATTTCACATCATTCATCATTTATTAAAATAATGATCTATTGTACCAACATGTGTCCCAAACAATGTACCGGTGCGGCGTTACGAAATAAAAAAATTAATTGGGACATCAAAAATTAATGAAATGTTCGGTATGAACTTTTGATAGATTCTGAGCATTAGTTTAGAATTCCTAAAAAACACATTCTTTCTTAGATCGTCTCTTCATGGATGTGTCTAATATATTGAGTCCAGGGCAACATGGATTTCGAGATGAAAAATTAGCGTTGGTAATTGCTCAACTGTTCTTTCCACAATTTTCGATATTAATCCTACAGTGTATTTCAAAGTGTGTGCTACGATTTCCTGGGGAGTTGGAAAAGTCTTAACATGGGAGTCGCGAATGGCCGTGAAATGCATTTGTTGCATATACACATAATTGAATAATATACCAACTGGTTTCATCACTCGAGATCAAATTGACAATTCATTTTATTTTTGAAAACACTTTACGCTCTTGTTCTTTGAAAGTAATGATATAAAACGTTTATATCGCAGCTTTTGGCAAGTGCATGTAGAATATTGTGAGAATACAATTAATACGTTCATTCAAACGTATTTCTCCACGGAGGTTTTTCAACTTGTGAAAATTATTACAATTTATAATAAAAATATTTTTCAAGGGAGCTTATGTAGTATCACATTCAGAGAATGCATGAATGAAGAGGGGATTATTTTTATCATCGTCATGTAACATTAGGGTATTTCGTTAACATGGTTTTCGAATAAATTTGTTGTAATGCATTATTTTTGACTGGGTAAAAAATACTTTTTTTATCAAGCGCTAAAGTTAGCGGTTAGCAGCACGTCGATGTCGAGTAAATAATCGAGTGTAGTATAATATATATATATATGTAGACATATTAATCTCATTCATCAATAATATATCCCTCAAAAACGTGTTTGAAAACAAACAATTAACAATGATAATGTTGTTTCTTTCTTTGTTCTTCAACCACATGGTTTTACCGGTAATCCATAATTTTAAAACAAATAACGATTTTTAGTAAATTAATTAAATAATCTTCTTTATATCAGTGAGGAATCAACCTCTTTTAATGTAGTGACTTGTTTTATTGTATTGACATGTTTCAATTGTTTAAATGTAACATTCTTTTCAACACGGCCATTCTCACAAACAGTAAGTTGAGCTCTTTTATAATAATTTTATATTGTATTGTCATCATTCAACTGGTCTAATATTATTTGCAACGTGTATGATAGCAAGAATTCCAATTTTGTTTAATTTTACTTTTAAATTCACTTATTTTCGAATTCCGACTTTAACCTTTTCTTCCCTAGTAGAGGAATTATTTCACA
Source organism: Leptinotarsa undecemlineata (assembly GCA_015342065.1). Lineage (NCBI taxonomy): Eukaryota > Metazoa > Arthropoda > Insecta > Coleoptera > Chrysomelidae > Leptinotarsa > Leptinotarsa undecemlineata. The sequence goes on from WOGP01004446.1 coordinate 9,726, forward strand.
TTTAAATTTTAATCAAGATGATGATTTCACTCTGAATTATTTATATTGAAACCATTCTCGGGTTTCTTTTAAACCCTGTTTTATTGAAGGGATTAAAAAGTCGACCTTCAGCACGCACACAGCAACCTTATTAGTGCTGGAACTTGAAAGGATCCAGCAAGGGTTCGGAAGTTTCGATAAATCCGAGAATTTCTGGAAGTCGATATCGAGTCACTTACTCAATGAACACGAACGAAGGTTATAAACGAGGGTCTGTCATAGATAGTTATCATTTATTTACACTCTCATGGTGTCTATTCGAAAAATGTCCACTACTTATATCTTCCTTATAGGAAATAATATGAAAAATCGACACGACAGGTCATTTTAACATTCAGAGGAACAGTTTCAAGGAATATTTTAGTGTCGTACTCCAACCATCTGCGAAAGGTAGTAGAATCTTAAACGGAAGCTCAAGTGGCATATCATCTTGCAGGGCTTTTCATTATCTTTCCAATGGTATTCTGATTTATTAATAATTATCGAGAACAAGAAAAGGCTTTCCTTATTGCTTTGACTCGGTTATCTATGTGTCGAATATCTTTCAAAATTATGAGCCTTCAGCTGCATAATGTTATGTTTAACACTTAGAAAACTATTTTTTGTCTAACAATTGGAAAATTACCATTATTCAAGATTAAACGGTCCTCTTCAAAGGTAAATCCGCGAGTTACTGACGAAGTTATAAGGGTGAGACATTTTCAAATTGGCACTATTTGCTGCTAAATTTGAGAATGGATGAAGACATAAAAGTATAAAATTTTTATTCAGACTGGTTCAATTTGGCAACTGTATCGACTTACCTCTGAATTTCATTTCCTGGTTGTATTAAACGGGGTTTCAGAGATGACTCTCCAGCGGAATTCCGAATTACCTACATAGGGAACTCATAAATATCAGGTATACTAATTCGAACGTAGTAGTTCCACCAGCCGTTTCCACCAATTTATTTACACATACACGTAAAGTTTATCTCTGAACTATTAGTAGGTAGATATAAATATATTGCTAGGCGAGTAATATATTATTTCCCTTTTGATGAATATCTGGAAATTATCCTTGACAATAAAATAATGTTCACACTTTCAACTTCACTAAAGACGCGTTTCGTTATAAGTAGCTTCCTCAGTTGAACTGATCACGAAATTAAATCTGCAATATCATCTTTGGATTATTTTTGTCTGTATGAATTGTATTGTTGGTGTTTTGGAAGCGATCAGAAAAATAACATTTTCAACGGCTAGGAATAAACATCGCACCATACTTTTGTCTAGTCCAGGTTATTTATAAACTCGGCGCCTTATCTATATAAAGACTATGGCGTTTTGGGAATCACCGTGTGATATTTATAAAGAAACATTTCTGGATTGAATTTTCTGCAGAAAATTGTAGCACGTGGGAAAGACATTAGGCAGTTATACAAATCAATTGATAATCAAAAACTACCCTTCTGTCTTTGCCTTCTTTTCTTGACAGATTACAATTCATACAGGAATAATTACAAATTACAAAATCGCGACACATGTTTCTCAATACAATAGCTTCCTCAAGTACCTACATTGATATCGGAAGCTGCTTGAGAAAGCTGTTGTCACAGTAGAAAGCTAAGCGTAGCTATACTGTGCTGTTGTATAGCAAAGAACATGTCGCGGTTTTGTAACTTTTTATAGTGGAAATCGCCTCTAAATGTATTATTATATGTTTCAATATGGGTTTTATCAAGTTTTCAATTTTTGAAAATTTTTCATTGATTTTCTGAGAAGTGTTTTCATTATCGCAATTTCTGATTGATGGTTTTGGAAAAGGGGAACATTTTCATATGAAGAGTGAGAAATATTCTTTATTGCCTGAAGAACAAAAATTCTTATTGGCAAAGCGAATCTTATTTTAATAGTTTAAAAATAGACACAAAACAAAACACATATCGGCCATAAAAGATGAACCTTAATAATTTAAAACGAGACAGAAAATAATAAATGAAGGTACATCGAATTGCATGCCATCTCAGACCAGGATAATTATACTAAAACAAGATATAAAAATATTTCATTAAAAGAGTCAGCAACACAGTACTTAGTATGATTTCTCACTGAGTATACAAAGCTTTTTTTTAAAGATTATTGATCATTTTATTTTCCTTATCTCCAGTAGTAGATTGTTAGGTATATAGTTGACAACCGTTGTGTACAGGAGAGAATTTGATATGCTTTGAGATTGAAATAGGTGATCTAATATTTTCTGCATTAGCAGCCCTATACTCTACACATTTTAGTTTCATTCTAAACCAAGATAATATTTTTCAAAGTTCTACAAGCAGTTTCTCGGGTAAATCCTTTTAAATCAGACCCAAAAACATGGGATTGATTTATCGGAATATGGTAGGAAGATACGATTATGAAATATTTTATTGCATACTGTTTATATTAATTTCTCATTATCGCATTCGTGTCACCCATTTCTAATATATATCTGTGTAAGTGGGTTGCGATAGAAAACAAATGCAAACATTACGAGGTCGCTTAGTAACTGCGAACTATAATGTTCATTCTCATACGGGTAAAGTTGCTTTTAGTGTGTCATCGGGTAGTAGAAGGAACAATAATTGAATGCTGATTGGGTTTGTCAAGTGATGAATACTATAGGAGTGTTTCTTCAAGAATATTATAGAATGTCCAACTCATTGAACAGAACCATACCAATGATTATATCTGGTCAGAGTATGACTTAGATTAGAGGTAAAATTGCTATATAAAATGAATAAACGGCTCATCAGTAGTTTTCCCGTTCGGAAATTTAGAATTTCGACAACTCAAATCCAAGTTTCTCGCAATGCACCAATTTTTGTCAAGAATACAATTTTCTGACAAACGGATAATGAAAAAGTTTCCCATATGGTGCAAACTTTTTGAAACTCACTGTAATAGATTGAAACGATGTCTATCACACGCATAAGTTCCATCATTATTACATCATTGGAAAACAATTTTATCGTTGGTTATACCAAATAATATACGAAGAATTCTGTAAAAAACATGCAAAACTAATTTTTTCACATAGATGTCATATGCCATACATTTTATCCATGGACGTAATAACGTCAACAGTAAAAACAATATGAATATGAATAAATGTCCCTGCTTCAAAAGGTTCTGATTTCAAAAAAAAACAAGAATCTGTAAAAACTCATCAAACTTTAAGATGGTTCCAAAGATTACCTGTTTTAGTATTTGTTAACACGCCTATTAGCTATCATGTTGTTGCCGAAGTCAGTGCATAGTATCGACTCTGGTGAAATTCTCTCCAGTATTCAATATTCAACGCGGAAGCAACTTTTTTTGTTATGTTTGATATTGGAACGTGTTTCGTGAGTGAACCGCGTGATGAGAATCGTTGATGTGAAACTTTTGGAAAATGTTGAAACACAATGAAAATTTTATAAAAAAGTTCTGCGGAGCTTTATACGTGATAGAGGTGGTATACGGAAAAGTTCGTTGTGCCGCGAGAGAAAATTTTAATGGAAACAAATGGAATTCGTATTATTTCTTTCGAGCAGATTATTTTCGAAAGATTTGAATATCTTAAGTAACAATTTGTTATAACCATAATTATTTTGATAAGAATATTGAATTGTAATCAAACAGCATGAAAAAAAGGAAGTATCTACATGAGTGAATCTATCGTCTATTCCAAATCTCTCAGGTACATGATCTGATGGACAAATCGTGTTCCATTACCAAAGAGGTCACCTAGTATTATGAATGCTAATTGCGAAGCACTATCTGTGTCTGAATAAATCAGATGTCTATTCCCCAAGCACCAGCACGTCTCTGTATACGTTTCATAAATTACATCTCATCTCGCGATAGGGTGGCATTCGTATGGAAAGTTGAAATTTTCGAGTTGTTTGAATGCTTTGCCAAGTACAAATTTTCCTTTTGCAATGGAAGATTTTCCTAAATTCCAGAAAAAAGAATATAAATGTTTTTGCTAAAAATAAATACTTTTCCATTTATTCGCAAGCCAAAAGGTTAATTTTAAACCAATAAACCCCTAAGTGTATTTCGTCAAATGTCAAAATTGAAAACTTCGGTGACAAAAAAATTTAAAAATCACCCCCCAATTACCATCTCAATTAAAACTGTAATAAATTTGGTATGGTCCTTCTCAGACAGTGTACCAACGTTCAAAAAAGTTTAGGCAATTCCGATAAAGTATTGTAATACCTCACCACGATATATGTGTATTCTATTC
>WOGP01004447.1:0-14014 GCA_015342065.1 Leptinotarsa undecemlineata
ACTTACTAATTGTGAACTTCATCATCACAGTTTTAGATGTATTGAGTGTTATCCTACACGGACTTTTTGCGAGATCATTCACCCATTTTGTTACAACAAGTGCCGGTACTTGTAAGAGGCAATATGTGGTGTATGGGGCTCCAGCTCATTTCAGTGTTCTTGCTCGTCAGCATCTCGACATCACCTACTCTAATCGCTGAATTGGACGTGCAAGACTTTGAAATTAGCCAGCTCGCTGTCCTGATATGAATCCTCCAGATTTCTACTCATGAAGTCATCTGAAGGCTCTTGTTCATGAAACTCCTGTACTCCTCAATGACTTGAGGAATCGAATAATTAACAATTGCAATGTCAAAAGAAATCCTCCAGGTTTTTTTGAACGTGTCAGACAATCAATGACAAATCGATTACAGTCGTGTATTTTATCAGAAGATGGACATTTTGCTCATTTACTTTAAAATCGAAATTGTTTTTTATTTACTTTTGGTTGTTGTCCATGGATAGTTTTTAGAAGTAATTTTGTTTTCTCAAAAACCAAGATTAATATGAAGGAAACACAAGCGAAAACAAAGTTGTATTTTTGATTGCTTGATCTAAAAAAATAAAAAATCTACAGAGAAAAATTTTGTGGCGTTCTTTTTTCTCACAATATTGTTGGCTGTGGTGCCCACTGAGACTTCACTGGACCTGATAATTTCAATCTGGTTAGGGCTTAACAAGCGCCTCAATATTTCAAATAACTGTAGCAGATTTCAACCAAATCAGTGTATTAATGTTTATGATATATTATAAATACCGTTTTAAAAAAAAACTTTAATGCCCCATATCTCACAAAGAAGCAACTTAGGACATATGTTCATTGTAACTTTTTTTAAAAAGACCTAACGAATCACCTTCCGAAGTTTCGAAAGTAGTTAGAAAACACCCTGTATATTTATTTATTTATTTAATCAATATATCATTCAGGCCAAAAAGCCCATTTACAGGTGTTTACAATTAGAAATATGATAATTATACATATAGTAAGATCAATGTTGAATGAAACCAAAAATCTCTTTTTTGAATTATTTGAACGTTAGTAAAAATATACCTACACTAGGAACATTATTTACACTTCTACATTTAGTAGTTATGTGAGAATAAAAATAATGCATTGTATTGGAAATCGGAATATGAAATGTGCTACAGAACTACAGAATCTAGATGAAATACGCGATACACTGAATGTGGGAAACAAATCTACTTTGCATACAGGATGGTTATGAGTGTCATCGAAAAGCCGTATTTCACTACAGGGTTCATAAAACCCGATGATAGAAACATTACGTTGTTTTCCCTTTTATAATCCGTGCTTAAATCAGACCTTCTTAGAGAATCTGATCGATGTGAATCATTCTGAGACAAATCGTGCCAGAAATGAAAAAAATATTCAAAAATTAAGTTTGTATGCATTTCGAAGTCACCGTATATTTGAATTTGCATTCAATTTTGTATATTGGATTCATTTATTTTTTTAATCTATAAGAATGTGTCCTTCCTTTAATGTCTTGACTGATTTCCATGGTTGAAAGTAATTTGTTATTCCTTCGTATTCTGGCAATCATACAAGTCATCTACTTATCCAACTTTTCGTTAGGCCATGTATATTTTTCTTGTGTCCTTTTACTAATTGTTCGTTTTATGGCCTATTCAGCAGTTATGGAACTTTTCATACAACTATCATTTGAAACAATTTTCCAATATTATGGACATAATTATGGATTATGAAATGTTCCTCTAGAGTGTATTGAACTTCAGAAATGGGGGTTCATTCATATTCAATTATATTCAAATATATTCAGGATTGGATATGAAGCCAGATAAATTAGTTTTGAAACAAATGTAGCTGTCTTTTAGTCTTCAGAACAACATACAAATGTTTGGGGCAGAGGTGCAAGCAATATTTCAATGAACGAAGGCAACTTTTATCGCTGCCCTATTTTGTATTTCCTCAAAAAGTCCAAAAAAAAACTCGGTGATTCACTATAGCAGTAGGTCCGGGATGAAAATTTTCGAAAGTGTTAGTTGTCAATTTAAGTTCATCATATGATTACTCAAATGCACATGGGACTGAAAATAAATTAGATGTACTTTTATTTTCAGTACCAGTGTTTATTAAGTGAGCCTTCAATATTTACTATAAATCTATTATAACTTTCAGTCTGCCTAATCGTGGTGAAAGAGAGATATAAACTTTTTCCACGTTCACACAAAAAACAAAGCTTTATTTAAGTATATTCACTGAAAAAACTAATTTTTGAGTGAACGAGTGCAATACCATCTATATTGCTTTCATTCATCATTTTCTATATAATTATGAAGTCATGACAAACATAAATATTCAAACCGATGCCATATATACTTCATTTTCATTATACTTCATTACTTTTCGAAATTAATATTCATCAAACACTACTATCAGTTACTATGATTGAAAATTATGAACACAAACGATATATGTATATTGGCGAATGTAATGAATCATTGTTAGTTTATTGTGTAAGTTGGAAAATATCCACATAGCACGAAACTGCAGTAACGTTAGTTACAATTAAAAGTGGTAAAAAACATAGAAATTTTCATTTCTCTTTTCAATATGATCTCCTACCACGTAGTGACGGCTACATTCATCAATTTATTGAAAAGTTTATCACTTGAAAAAATCAGAAAAGTCCCAGATGCATTACTCAAATCCAACTTTGGGTGATGACTATTTATTGTAGTTCTTATTATAACCTTTCAAATTATTTATTGAATTCATTATCCCAGTATCTCATATGAATTCAAAATTTGCTTTCTCTATTGCAGACTAGAAATAATGAAAATTCTCTATGATATCTATTGGTTCAGCTGATTTAGTGTCAGAATTTGTGAAATGATCAACGAAGATATCCGAATAATTTCGTTAATTTTTTCCGTGCTAGGAGTCACACGTTACAAAATGAGACCTCGTTGATACTTAGCTAGCACAATTTTCAATTTCTGAGGGTTATCGATTGGACGGAGGTGATAGCTAATTATCAGAAAACATACTTTTCCAGGAACACTCACTTTGTTTTGTGTGACAACTATTAAATTCGTTTATTCAATTTCATTATTCATTAATTTTCTGTGGTTTATTCAAAATATTTCGAAGCGTTTGGGATTGTAATAATTTTCAAGCTTTCTTTTTCTATTATGACCTAAATTATAGTGTAAAATATTCTCCGTTGAACCCAAGGAAGTGAGAAAATTAGGGTGGAATTTATCTCTGGGTCCTTTTGAATGAGTTTTTCACAAAATCTGAAGTTAGATAAACTTACAGCTTCCAACTGGGTGGCCTGATTGATGTTTGTCTCGAAATTCCACTGGGAGGCAACATTATTCGTACATTGCTGCGATGCTTGTACATCCAGCGCCTGTAGCAAGCCCCTTATATCCCCATTTACCATATTCCTCCTATTAAAGTCGTCATCCTCTATCTTCCGACCTGCGTTCTGGAAAGAACCACTGGGTCTCGGACCTATGCCTTGAGGATCCCCTGAACTCTGAGGATCGTCTCTCGAACCTTGTCCGAAATTCTGAGGAGGGTCACCAGGTCTCCTCCCGAAATTTTGGGGAAGATCTCCCTGACGTGTCCCGAAATTTTGAGGTAAGTCTCCCTGTCGCGTCCCGAAATTTTGAGGTAAGTCTCCCTGTCGCGTCCCGAAATTTTGAGGTAAGTCGCCCTGTCGCGTCCCAAAAATCTGGGGATTGTCCCTAGGTGAGTTTACACTGTACACATTGTCTCTGTTAGGGTAGGCTGCGGGGGCGGCAAAACTGGGGTTGGGTACGAAAGCCTGAGGCAGATTGAGTTGCGGCGCCACTGAATTCAAAACAGATAATAAAATAATAACTACCGTGGGTTTACGCGGTGCACTTATATCGCACATTTTTCTTTTCGAAAGAATTAGCAGTTGTCTTTGTTATTGTGAGCTTATATGCATACTGACGAATGTTACGAGTCTTCAATGGTACTCGTGAGAAAAAATGGATAGGTGGGGAATGAATACCTTGTCCTCAGCTATTGTCGAACGCTTTGGTAATTATTGCTGATAGTAATTGAAGGCGTATTCACATGCATATTACTTTTCAAGTTCATCCTAAATATTCTTAAAAGCTTTTTACGATTCATGAAGTTTTTGTTCAGTAAGATTTCTCTTTTTGAATTTTAGTGATTCTTAAGCTCTCTGATGCATCCATATCATGATACCTCAACATTCAGATATGTTTTTGTTGAACTATATCCGAAACGTTACGTATTGATAGGGTATTCAAGAAACACTTCATTGTGAGAGATTCACTAAACAATTTCACAACGCTTGTTTCATTATACAATACCTTCTTCAGGCATATAATGCCATCCCAAAAGTATGCAAAATATAAGAAACTTATTTATTGAGCGTTTTTTGGTAAAAAGTTATTCCTGATGAAAGTTCCCCATCCCCTAAAACAAAACATGCACCAACGAAATATAGTAAAACACAAGTAATATACGAGGAGCCTTCAAATATTTGATTTTGAGATAGGAGCAAAGTAAGTACTCTCATTTTGGAAAACCTCCAAAAATTTCATTCAGAAAAGTTCTTCAGCATTACAAAATACATCTAGATTAGAATTCATGGCCATCTGAATGGAGTTTTATTTTTTTAGCGATTTTTTTTAATGGTGACTACGAAAAGAAAATTGCTCAAATGATAAATAGACAGTATCCTGTATACAACGGTTTACTTTAAAATCCTGTAATATTACAAATCACACAACTATGGTGTTAACCACGGTCAATTTTTTTGAGAAGTAAAATAATTTTAAAAATTTTTGGTGCAAAGTTATTTTTATTTTTTGTTAACACCAAAAATCACTCAAAATCATAATGTATTTTAACAAGAACTTAATATTCAATAATATCAAATCACAAAACATCAAAATAAAATAGGCATTTTGGAATAAACTCATTGATATTCTCAAGATTATTTTGGAGAATCATTTTGGACAAGAACAAAAACTTGTAAAATTATTTTACTTTTCAAGAAAATTGACCGTGGTTAACATCATAGTTGTTTAATTTTCAATATTGCAGAATTTTAAGATAAACCGTCGTATACAGAATGCTGTCTATCAATCGATTAAGCAATTTTTTTTCATAGTCCCCATTTTGAGAAAATGGGTAAAAAAATAAAACTTCACTTTGATGGCCATGACTTCAAATCTAGATGTATTTTTTATGCTGAACAACTTTTCTGAATTACATTTCCCGAGATTAAATCTTGTCTCAAAATCAAATATTTGAAGACTCCTCGTATATTACGTGTTTTACTGTATTTTGTTGGTGCATGCACAGTTTCAGATATGCACAAACTTTTATCAAGAGTAACATTTTGTCAAAAAACCCTTAATAAATAAGTTTCCCAAATGGTGCATACTTTGGGGATGACACTGTATATATTGATAAAGGACCACGCACACTGTTTAAAATATTTTTCAGTTGATTTGCTTGTATGTCATTGAGCTCGATCTATCAATCAGAAGTCACCAATAATTTAAAACAGTACGTGCATTGTTTTCTGTTTCAACCCAATGCTCAGTGACTCATACGGCAGATATTAATAGAAAATATTAGGAAAAAATCTACCAGAATTGGTGCAAATTTACTGTATGCATTCCATATATTTTCATCAATATATCAGTCGTTTACGTGGTTTGGCGAAAAATAGGATTTTCACTTAAGGACAAAGTATCTTTTTTACAATATTGAAGTATTGAAGTAGACATCTCTGGAAAATACAACACAGGATTTTTCTGAAAATTCCACATCGTACATTTCCTTACCTGTACTAACGATCTAAAATACTTCAAAAAGTCCTAGTAACTACATTTTTTCCAGTACATTAACACATTTTTGGAATTGCTCTTTTATTATAATACTTTTTTGTGGATAATGTTCTATATCTATCTCTATCGGTTTTCGGGATAAAAAATAATTTGTGCTAAATATGGTCCAAAACGTAGCCCTAATTGAACTTAAGTACGTCAGTACACTCAGTTCATAAAAAGTTAATATTTTGATGATACTTTGAGCGAACTCAAAATATTTAATAAACACCAACAAATCGACTCCATATCATACAGGGCTTGATAAAATTACTATTATTACCGTTAAGCATAAAAGTGGTCAAAAGTTCATTTTTTCAAATGAAACGCCCAGTAGATTACTCGATAAGATGAAAGATGATGAAAATTGGTTTAAAGAAATATATCTTGTCTCTTTATCCAAATCATAGAATTTTCTTAATAAAGTCACATCTTATTTTTCAAGAATTTGGTTTTGGGTAGCAGTGGAATTATAAAGCTTATAAAAGTTTTGTTACTTTTATGAGTAGTTTACAAATAATTATCGACGGTCTTTCAAAACATTTTTCAAACTGAATGCAAATATCGATTATTCAAACGAAGTTCTTATGAAATTATTTATTATACACATGAACAAAGTGATCAAATCATTGTCAGAACTTGCAGAAAATTCAACCAAATATATCCTGAATCACTACCAATGAACGAGAGGAAGTTTGTAAGGTTGTAAGGTTTCCAGGGAACAACAGTACCAAAAATCAGGCGTTTCTAGGCAAGTAGGTAAGAAGGTAAGATTAGATTAGGTAAAAGGAGAATTAGAAATAATAAAATTGTAAATCGATGGATGTAGCCATTACTACGTGGTAGCAAATCATAATGAAGAAAAGAGTTTATTGTATAAGTTTGAAAATGTCCGTATAGGACGAAACTGCTGTAACGCCAGTTACAAATTAAAGTGGTAAAAAACATAGAAAGATTCATTTCTCTTTTCTTCATAATAAAATTGTAAAAATATTTTTAAAATAAATGCTGGAAATGTTATCCATTACATTCTAAACATTTTAAAATGTTCTTTTGTACGCGGCTTGTGGTTGCTTTTTCAATTTCATGGAGATCCATATCTTCAATACACCGCACTATTCGCCGTCGCAGTTCTTCTTTGGTAGGAACTGGAGTACTGCACACTCTTTCTTTTGAAACACCCCATAAAAAAGTCTAGTGGCGTGATATCGGGTGATCTCGGTTGCCAATCCCACGGCCTTAAACGACTAAACCAATGATCATCAAACATCTCAACATAACATTCTCAACTACAAAACTCATGTCACCTTATTTCACCACCACCAAGTTGAAAATGACCAACGATCATCAAACATTTCATAAAATTTCCTGTAAACTTCCTTCCTTATTTTAGATCGATAATACAAGTGAAGAAATGTGAGATGTGAAATTTTCAGAAAAATCCTGCGTTGCGTTTACCATAAACGTCTAACCTACCATCGACCGTGGGTCACGCTGCATATATTAAATTTTTCGTATTGAAAAGTCACCAAATACCAATTTTTGTGCAAATATTGATTCGAAATGTATTCACGAAAAACTAAAATAAAAATAGATTTTCAACACCCTGTATCTCAAAAATGACAGCCTTGCGAACTCAGGCTCATATGCACTTTTTAACTTATAAATAACTTAGGAATCGTACTGTGAAATATCACGCCTTAAAACAGTATGTGCTGAAACATGTATGAATATTTTTTATATCAATATTCTTGTGAAATGAATTAGTACAAGTCAGGTCTACTCGTACTTGTACATTATAACTAACATCATAGTATCCCTAACATTAAATATTTCTCAAATTATAACAATTTGTTGGTATAAAAAATTATTAGATTATATTGTCCACGAAATAATTGATATTTTTCATAATACCATGAACAGATGATTTTTTTAAATACAATTTTGGGAATTGATGAAAACCCAGTACGAGTAAATTTCACTCAAATGATTCACATGAGATTTAAAGAATTGATTGAATAACAAATATGAACCATTTGTAAAAGAAGGCTTTTACTAATGATTTTTTCTGTCGATATATTTCAACAGACTTATGAATTGAAAAGTTGTTCACTCAGTGTTTGAGGGTGTAATCCACTGTCACTCTTAAGTGATACCATCAGATTTTTCAATAATCTGAATGTTTGATCTCTTTATTCTTCATCACAATTCTGTCAGGATTAACTATCAACCACATCAGAACAATTTGTTTGTGGCCTTTTAATAAATATTGAGTAGTAACATAGTTAGTAATTTTTGTATTTAATAATAATAACAAACCTCTTAGAATTGGACGCGGTGGTAGTGCGCCCGACTCACGATCGGAAGGCCGTGGGATCGATTCCCGCCTCGACCAGATATTTTCCTCGAGAAAATTTAACTAGTTGAAGTCTGGTTGAATATCACAAATTTAATTTCATTATATTTCATGTTTGTAAATACTTCACCAAACACTCTCAACGATATTTGTGTGAACTGATTACTGACATTGACCTTTTGACCACTTACTTATTAATTAAAACAAATGTCTCATTGAAAGAATTATTAAAACTCACACCTCACGCAGAATATCGGTGAAATGATTATTAGTGAATCATAGCTAAGATGCACCTTGAATTGCTAAGAGAATCATCTCATTAGTTGTGAAAAAGTATATTCGTGACTCACAATGAAAATATCATTTCACGGTACTAGATTGTATTTTGTTTTCTTTTCACTACTTATAACTCACTACACTTCGAGGTAATTGATTTCAAAGAGTAGATTTTTGGTATTCCAATGCTTAGTGCTCATTAGTGATATTCGGTTGAATGATGACTGCGTCGTTGGAACCCATTTGTTATAAACAAGAACAATTCTGACTGAGGATTGCCTCTTACGCAGCACTGCCAATGAAGTCATCAAAACCTACATTTGTCAGTTAGTCAATTGAAATGTTACATGAGCTTTGTATTTTTAAGAGGATGCAATTTCATTTTTGGAACATGTTTGGGGGTCAATAGAAGCTTAACCTCAAGTTTATGGGGTCGCCACCCTTGTCTCCCGGCAGCCATCTTGGAAAAAGTGTTTTCACCACTTCTTCTCTCGATACCTCGGAAACTATGCGACTTACTATAAATTTGTGTGGTCATAATTAGTAGCAAACTGTTTTGCCCACAAATTTGTTCATATAACTTTTTGCCCTAAAGTAAAAAATAAAGAAGTTATAAGCAAAAATGTGAGAAAATTTTTATAAAATTGTTTGCTCAATATTTTTTTCAATACATTTTACAAAAAAATTACCTCAGACCGATCTTGTAGAGGATCTTTTGTAGAATTTTTTTTTCTATATTTTCTTTTAATTCATTCATTAAAAACGCTGTTACAGCGTTCCAAAGTTGATCGCGTTCGTCAATGCTCATGAGAATCCGGTCGAATCGGAACGTATAACTTATTTAAATTTTTTTTTGTTTACTGTAAATATATTCTTACAACATTTTTTGTTAAATTCGTACAACTTTATTTATTCATTCCTAACGCTTTTCTTTACCATAGAACTTGCCAAATTTAACTTATCGAATGTTAACCAGGTAGAAAAGGTATGAGTTACATTTGAAGACAAGCTTCCAAGCCTCCAGCACCCCCGATCTTATGAAATTAATTTTCTGCAGATGCAAAGGTAACTGTGTGGCTGCAGAAAAGCAGGCCTGAAATGATTTACAGCATGCCTCCATTGTTCTGGCGAAACATACAGCAACATTATGGAAATATCAAAGTTAATGGAAGGAAATGAATTTGAAGATGAACTTCCAACCATGACTCCAATTTTAACTCCTGTCATTCCTCAAATTTTTATATTTGACGTTGATTTCGATTCTGAGCCACAGCCTAGACCATCGAAGAAAATTCGATTAGAGTAGTTAGCTAATAAGTGATAAAAATATTAATATGTCGAGGATTACCTTATAGTAGGGGAGCCCACGATGCAAAATGGGGATTTACTCGAGCGTCATTTAGACATATTAGGTCGCAAAGCTTAGACGATAAGAATAAAAAAAGGTTATATAATACATACCTTTTCATCGGTGGGGGAAGCGGCTATAGATTTTTAAATATATAAAAAATACTGTTGCATGGACATACTCGAGCGCGTCAGATGTTGATAATATCAATGGCCTACGTATTTTCAATAATGTTGGTATGTTATTCTAATCGTTTGCATGATGTGGTTGGTTGTACGTAAGGGTTAAAAGTGGAAGAAAAAAAATGTAACGAGCGCGTCAGATTTTCTAAGGGGGTGTTGAGTGCAACAAAAAATAAGCTCTCATTCTATAATCTGACGATTTCGATCTGATGCAAACTCGCTGTCATTATTATAATAAGCAAAAAAACTCGCCATTTTGAAATACTCAAGCGCGTCAGATTAAAATATATATGGTTTATCTTTATGTTCTGAACGTGCCTCCTCATAATCTGACGATTATCTAAAGGGATTCGCCTAATCTGACGAAAAATTTTTTTTTCAATTTTTCCAATCATTGAACTCAATTCATTGAAAAGGTCAGGAAATAACATGCAATAACATGCATACGTTTATGTGTTTTAAGTAGAATACTCGTATTTATTAGAAAATATTTTTTTAGAAATGTTCAAAAAAATGTATTTTCTATAATCAATTGATTGATTAATCATCTTCATCTTCATCACGAACGAGTCTCTGTGATCAGCTGTGATGGCGTCATGGCAACAGAATTCAGAGTGGGGAGCGAGTGAGAGAGTAATAGATAAAGAAAAAGTGAAAGAGGAATAGAAACTTGGAGAGAAAAATATAGGTATCATATAGCTGCATGCATTAAATTTTTTCGACGAATTTTTGTTATTTCGGCTTGCGGAAATCATCAGATTATATATTTTCCATTATTCTTGAATTATTTCCTTCAAAATAAAAAAAGCTACGCTCAAGAATGTAGAAATTTATTTTCTTACAACTTTGCTGCACTCCCATTTCTTTACGTTACTCTCAAATTGTCAGATTACTGGAATATACACTTTTCATGATGTTATTAACTCACCCTACCTTATTCTGATGCGTTCGAGAATTCCTGAAGATCTTTTTTTTACTATCCTTCACGGGCGGCCCTATATATGGGCTCATATTTGGTGGAGGTACTCAACCGGGTACAAGATATCCGCCTTTATATTAATCTGCCGCGCTTTAGTAAATCCCGAAATCCCCGTTTGGGCTCCCCTATTATTATAAGCAAGATGTTCGTGGAGTATGCCTACTGGGGATACCACGTAAAAAAACGCGCCTACAGACTCTACCTCATAGGTGGCGGGGAAAAGAGTTGAGCATTGACGAACCCGGTCAACTTTCGAGCACTGTAACAGCGTTTTCAATAAACGAAATTAAAAAAAATTAAAGTGAAAAAGTTTCCTCAAAAGATCATCTAGAAGACTAGTCTGAAGTAATTTTTTTGTAAAATATATAAAAAAAATTATAGATTCGAAAAGAAAATTTTTATAATTTTTTTTTTACTTTTTTGCTTATGACTCCTTTAATATCCAATTGGGGGTAAAAATTATGTGAATATATTTGTAGGCAAACCAATTTGCTACAAATTATGGCTTCACAAATTTCTAATAAGACGCATAGTTTCCGAGATACCGCGAAAAAAGGGTATTCACCTCTTTTTCCAAGATGGCGGCCGGGGGACATGGGTGGTGACCCCACAAACTTGAGGTTGAATTTCTATTGAGCCCCCACACATGTTCCAAAAATAAAATTGCGTCCTCAAAAATGCAATATTCGGTCCTTAAATTGTAACATTTCAATGGACTAAGTATCTAATTATCTTGAAGTCATAAATAAAAGTTCACAGGGGTCAAGAATACACTCAATATGAGAAATTAGTACATTCTAATT
Source organism: Leptinotarsa undecemlineata (assembly GCA_015342065.1). Classification (NCBI taxonomy): domain Eukaryota; kingdom Metazoa; phylum Arthropoda; class Insecta; order Coleoptera; family Chrysomelidae; genus Leptinotarsa; species Leptinotarsa undecemlineata. The sequence continues at coordinate 11,873 of WOGP01004447.1, forward strand.
TGAACATCATCTCAGTAAAAAATCATTTATTTAGATATATTCATTCATTGATTCGAAAAAAGTTTCATTATTTGCAAAATGAAGCGCCACGTACCTGATTTGGAAAGGTGTTCTAACCGTCTATTTCTAGTGAAGTTTTCTTCATCTTGTACATAATCCAGAAATTTCAAAAAACTAAAATTTTTATATCCTAATATAAAAAAATATTGATTTCCGTAAATGAGTGTCATCCATTATCGCTGAGATGGATTCATCTCCTACAATTACTCGAAAGATATTCCTCAGAAAGAAATGTACAATTATATTAGGAAAATTAACTCGATTGAATACGAAAATGATTACCCACCATCAGAAGGTGATAGTTAATTTTACGAGGTCATTTAAAAAAATTAAGTGAATAATCAAATTCCAATTTCGTGTGCCACATACATTCGATTAACGATTTTTTTTATTGTTTTATGTTGGTACACTTGTCTCGAACATATGTTAACAGTACCAGCTGTTGAGCATGTTTAGTTTGTTAGTGAGGGGCATAAAAATTAAAGGTCTTTTGCGAGTTTGCCCATTTCATGCTATCCAAAAAATGGATCAATGGATAACGACGCATGAGCTTCGCTCAGGAATTGTTGAGTAACGTCAACGGCAATCCAAATATGCCTAAGTTTGATGAAATTTCAACGTTTTGCTTGCTGTTTTCTTCAGTAACGGTGGCGTAGTGCATCAGGAGTTCTTGACACATGATTGATCGAACGGTCAATAAGGAGTATTATCTTGAAGTTATTCGCCTCTTGCGACAAGCAATTCTAAGTAAATGTCGATATTGTGGAAAACAATTCATGGCTTTTATATCACAACAATGCACCTGCACACTCGTAATGTTTTGACCAAAAACAACACCGTAATCATGCCTCAGCCACCGTATCCACCAGATTTGCCCCCTTGCGACTTTTTTCTGTTCCCAAGATTGGAGAAATCTATGAAAGGACGGCATTTTGCGTCGACTGATGATATAAAACCCGCATCGCTTGGAGAACTCTAGGACGAAAAAGAAGTTCATATTGGAACTTTTTTGAGGATTGAAAAAAACGCTGGCAAAAGTGTATTATACCTACTTTGACGGGGACAACATAGAAATTGATTAATGAATAAATAATTTTTGAGAAAAATGGATACTCACTTAATTTTCTCAACAGACCTCGTATTCATCCACTATTTCTGGAACTAAGATCGCCTTTAATGATTTTTCATGTTACCTTGGCCAGATCCAATAAAAAACAGAACAAAAATTAAATAAATGCATGATTTGATTTGTTTTTACAAACAATAAGAATGAATAATTTTGAAAATTCATATGAAAAAACAATCCAGTCGAATAATCGTTCGTGAGTGAATGAAATAATGATTCTTCAAAGAAAGAGAAAACAATTTTTTTTTAAATTCAAACCTAATCAATTTAAAAAATTACTAATCAACCAAATGAAACTAAACTTTTGGAGCGACAGTTTCGGGAGGTGAAAATATTTTTAGTTAATTTCTGCAAATGACACCCCAATTATTAAAAATTATGTGAAATGACAATTGTGAACTACGAGATTTTCATTTCCTTTTTGAACCTTTTCGTTCCATCATAGTGTCTGCCAGTCGTTTCCACAGTAAAAGAATCATATATTTCCTTATCATACATGGCAACTAGGTGTTGGAACAGTTATCCATCCATTTGAAAAAAAATTCAACAGACGTGTGATTCAGACTTTTTTCATTATTATTAATCAACACGCTTTTATTAGCTTCACCTGTATATATGTATGTACATTTGTTTGTTTGTAACTCTCAAGCTCTGTATCTCTTTTTGACAGAATTATCGACATTATTGCTCAATCTATTCGCGGGCAGATGGCCCTGTACGTAACCTCCTTGATATATCGACATTATTGCTTGATCTATTGGCGGGCAGATGGCCCTGTACGTAACCTCCTTGATATATCGACATTATTGCTTGATCTATTCGCGGGCAGATGGCGTTGTACGTAACCTCCTTGATACATCGACATTTTTGCTTGATCTATTATTCGCGGGCAGATGGCCCTTTACGTAACCTCCTTGATATATCGACATTATTGCTTGATCTATTCGCGGGCAGAT
>WOGP01004448.1:0-14014 GCA_015342065.1 Leptinotarsa undecemlineata
CTTTTCATTGATATTGTTTTTTAATTATGCTTATGTATCAAGCTATTTCGCAAAAAGTAGAAATAAAGTGAAATATTTATCTGTTTTTAAAAACTGTGTCAACTTTGCATCATTTTTGGCATAATTTTTTCTGGTGTTTTAAATTTTTGCGAAATAAGTTGAATTTAGAATTGTCTCCTGCTTTTTGAGAAAATCCACTTTTCATCACACGTGAAGATCCAATCCAAAAAGGGATCGTTTTGGTTGCGGGAAAGCAATGAAGGATGGACCTCTAAACATGACAATTTCTGTCGATCATTCAAATCGTGTGGCACCTGCTTTTCAAGCTTTTTGACCTTTCCAATGCATTTCTACCCATAATTGTGATAAGTCCCCAAATCCTCGTCCTGCATAGATATAAGTCGACTACTTTGGGGCTCATCTTTGTGGCTAAAATCTCTGTAAGCAAATTTTGCAAACTAACGTCGAACAGTGCGTTCATTAACATTGCCAAATGATGGGGTAATTTTTTGGTCAAAATAAATATTTATATGGAGATAAACATGACAATCAGTCTGACAAAACCTTCATAACAACTTAATGAAATTACACAGAAAACTCACATGAACAGTCTACTCGTTCTGTTTCTCAAAGTGGAATATATCATAAAATCATTTAAAAAGGGAAGATTTTTCTAAACTGTCTCTCCTTCTTCCAAGAAAGACATCACCTATGCAAATGAAATGAACCCACAATCACGTACTATCCTTATTGACTCCCTGGACAGAATGGCTTCAGAACAAACCCATAAATCAATCGAAACCCGTTATTTCACTGGTTGGCTGATGACATTTGAATACTAGGAAAACTGTCGTTACAAAAGAATTCCTCCAGCATGCTTCGATGTATTACAAATTACAAGCAATCAATCAGACAAACACAACGCGTAGGGTTGAGAAGGCAGATGAAGTCAGAGGTTAAAGGTCGCACGAGACACTATACAAGGATCGACACGCGCTTAGCGGCTTAATAGACGACTACAAACATTTAACACTGCATAGTGATATGTTGGGATCATTCTTGGTACCGTACGTATACAGGGCTAGGAAGGCAATACTTGCGATTCACTTTGATAGACGTTATTGTTTGACAGTTAGATATTTTGGTCTGGTTCAGAGAAAAATGCCACCAATAATAGTTTCTGTTTTTCGAAAGAAGAGATATATGAGTTCTAGGTTTGTTAAAAAAGTATATTGACTTTAATTCAGCTTCTGAAAAAATACATTGTAATCGTATGATGTGTACAAAACTGAAATAAATTGAGTTGAATCAAAGGTAAATTCGTATGATTTCTCCTGATATAGTCTAAATTAAATATATTCATATGCAGTACGATACAATGTATACATCTTTATACAATAATAATCAATAATAATCTACCCCAAATTTGGGGTAGAATACACCTGGGCGTATGTCGCCTGTTTGGTGCTTTTTCTACCCCACTCGAAGAATTATTCAACTTCTGTCATAACATTATTATATGCATATAACAAGAGTGATAGGAAATAGAAAATATAAACGTGAACAAAAAATACAAAGAATAATATAACTTTAGAAAATAGAAATTGTGATTAAAAAACTCGTAATCATAATGATGGTGGAAATGTAAAGGAGGAGGTAACGATTGGCGATGCAGGATTTTGAGATGAGTCTTCAAATATGTTGTGTTTTTTTAATATTTTGAGTGTCATCGGGTTCTCTTGAATGAGTTTCTTGAGGGTCAGTATAAATTTACTTAATTTTATAATTTTTTTCAGGTGTGTTGGAAAAAGGTTGTATAGTTTGGGTCCAAAAAAGGAAACGAATCTTCGTGTATGACTTTTTTTAAAGAGCGGAATTTTGATATGCAAGTGTTTGATTGATTTTGTCGTTTCGACAAAACTAAATTTCCGAATATTTAAGAACAGTCATATCAAACAGTGGTAGCTGTATAAGGATCTAATGTTGACTATTTCAGTTTCCCTGTATAGCTGTTCCGTTGGAAAACGACTAGCTCTTTTAAAGGTGAATGTTCGATTTTCGATTGCTACGTACATTCGATTAGCACTTTTTCCTTTCCTTATTCTCATATTGGTTCACACGTTTTGAGCATATGTTCCTAGTTTCAGCTGTTAAGCCTGCTTAGTTTGTTCATGAAAGCATGAAACTCAGAAGTGTTTTGCTTGTTCAGCAATTTTCTGTAAGAAAAGAATATATTGAAGAATTTGCATCGAATTTTGCGTAAAGAATGGAATTGCGTACTACACCTTGAATTTTGACAGTGGCATACCATGATTGTACTTTGAGTCAGAAAAATCTTTACAAGTGATACAAGCTTTTCACAGAAGATCTAAAACATGTGAATGTGACGCTCGCCCTAGACGCCACTGCCATTGAAAATGTTCAGAAATTAAAAAAATGTTATGGAGAATCATTAAATCACCATTACAAAAATTATTAAAAATGTCGGCATGTCGCTTGGCTTATGCCATGTAATTCTTTCGAAAATTTTGGATATGAAGCATGTCTAAGCGAAATTTGTTCCGAAATTACTGAATTTTCAGTAAAAATAACCGTCCGATGAGCATCGCCCATCGCTATAATCATTGCAAAAAAACGATTTCATATAAATTTGTAGGTATTGTTGTAAAGAAGAAACTAACGCCGGTCGCCACTGGTAGCCATAAACCAATTGTGACGTAGGTAAGAGTGCGCGAAAGTACGACGTTCGCTGCCGCTCTAGATGTAGCGAGAATAATGCTACCGACTTCGGCGAATTTTAGATTACGATATATAAACGCTAGCCACGAGCAAATCGACACAGTCAAGTGGAAGTAACAGTGCGGTACGCGAAACGATCTAGTAAGGCGATAGACATTCGAATGTAATAGTTGAAGTTTTAGTTGAAGTGTTTGTTGAATTTAAACTAATATGAAATTGAGTTGGATTATTGTTCAGTGTAGTCAATTATTGGTCAACCCACGGAAAAAAGTAATATATTTTCAGTACTGATCCTGTATTTTCGCATTCAATTGAATTTCAAAGAAAAACGACAGGAACTTTCACTATATTTGGGTTTTTTATTTTCTCAAAATCTACTGTCCTCATCTAATTTTATATAGTATCGAAGGCAATCCAGTTTTTCTTGAAAGGGTCATAACTGTTCATCTCAATGGAAAAGCCCAGGAGAGCTAAATGTTGAGGATTTGCTGACTATTTTCTTCGATCACCGTGGCGTAGTGCATCAGAAGTTTTCACCACATGGTAGGAGTATTATTTTAGGGATATGCGTCACTTGCAAGTAGCCAAACAAAGAATACTTCAAGCAATGATGAAAGACTATTCAAGGCTTTGGTATCACGATAACGCACTTGTTCACTCACCATTGCTTGTTTATTAAAATTTCTTGACCATAAACAGCACGGTATACATGCTTCAGCCACCGTATTCACCAGATTTGGCCCCATATGACTTCAGTCTTTTTCCAAGATTGAAGAGACCCATGAAAGGCTGGCGTTCTGAGACGACAAAAGTTGCACATCAGAACTGCTTCGAGAATTGAAAGAAACGCTGACACAAGGGTACTTTTAGGGGACAGAATAGAAATTGATAAATACATGAATATTTCTTGAGAAAAATGAAAGTTGTGTCTCATATAATAGAGGTCAATAAAACGGGTTCAAAGACATAAAATTAAATGGTTATTATTTCACAATGCAAATTCAACATCTTCCAGATCAAAATAAACCGAGATTTCTCATCAAAACTAATTCGCATCATATTTTCGCTTTGTCTGTACACATCTACGATAATTTCTATTCCTTCACACATTTTCAACACTAATATATTTTTCCTTGGAGGTATTTATGTACCTACAATGAAACTATATTCTACAGTCCAGCACAGCATTTTTAGTTTACCATAACATCACCGATGGAACAGTTATTAGGTCGAAACATCGTTACCTGTTATTGGATCACGGAAGATGCGATTTTGAGCCTTGCTTTCGATTAATTATTCCTATGACTGTCTGTTTCGGATAAAGTGTATCACAAATTCTTTAATTATATATATATATACACACACACATGAAGAATCAGGAGCCGAATTAAAAGAAATTATCTTTGGCTGTGTGAAAAAATGAATAGATTTGCGATAACGATTTTATTATTAGTACATCGTTTGATGATGATCCAATTGGGAAAAGAATTTACTATTTAAACAAAAATCAATCCTTTCATCGGTTAGAAATTTCTCAGAATTAACAAAATTATTTTATATTTCAATATGAACCCATTTGTAGATACGTTAATACTTTCAGTCTCATTTTTCCAAAACTGAGAATTTATTTATTAGGATTGTTTTTTCTGAAATCAGAGAAATTTAATAAAATGATAAAAAAGATCTATATAAAAATAACCGACTCCTTCGCCAATAATTATTATATTTCATATAAAGTTTTTTGTAGTGATTGTCGGTCTTTCAGCTGTCTATGATATTGGATTTTACAAATGATGTCTCTGAACTACCAAGAAATGAACGTATCTCTTGGATTATATATTATATCAATTGCGAATGTTCAGAAATCGAAAAACACCTGCATAAAGTTGATATGAAAAAATATTCTCTAATAAAAACATTTGGTACTAGGAATTGCACATTGAAAGTTAAGACCTAGTTTATTAGGTTTCACTTCTGAGGTTTTCGTTTGTGAGAGGGCTACAATAGGATAACGGAGAAGTAGATTTTAACAACAGACATATAGTTTCAGAACTTGTGTTCATGAATTCAACACCAACACATGCTACCTATGCACAAGCACCGCTCTTGGAGTGCCTTGAGGCGCGAATTTTCTGCATATAAGAGCAGGAATGCATTCACAAAAGAACCGCACGTTAACCTAACTCTCACAGTAATAAACAGAATTCTTTACTTCTTCGTAGATCACCCGTGAGATTATCTCATTGATATCCCTCACTCGCTACGCTTGAACACTCTTTCAAAATTGTAGTTATTGTCAATTAAATCTAATTCATACCCAGAATGAATGGTTATTATATGGATCATAACTCTTGTAGAACATCTTCATTCAAGAGGCTAATGTAGAAAGTATTCTAATTCATACTTGGATGTGGCCCGGGGCAACGTTTCGAATATTTATTATCAGACGATAATGAGGGCTTGGATATACTTTTACACAACTAGTTCACTAACAGGATAAGAGTGGTATACAAGGTGTTTGCCTCACTTATGATTTCATTTTGATTAAGAGAATATTTCAAAAGGTTTTTGCTATCCCTGTTGCCATGAACGTTGTATATACCTACATCAGAAAGTTTAGAAAATAAATTGATACAAATTATTCAAAGTATATGGGATAGATATCTGAATGACGTTTTGATATGTATCACAGGTAGTAAGAGACAAACAGATATTTTTCATAGGTATATTAACAAAATTCATGAAGACATTTCAAGCTAAGTTACTTCACGTTTTGATAGTATCCACAAATCATCTTCGGGATTTCAAATCCATACTAATACTAGTAAATGACGTAATTATATTAATTCTCGTAGAATAGTATTTTATGTTTTTGAAGAGCTTTTCGGAATAGTTTCTGCTAGCATATTCTTAGCTTCTTTAGGTTCTTCATCAGTAAAATATAGTTTTAGTTGAATTTTTTTTTGGGTCAATTCTCAGATATTTTATATTATGGAAGTTTTATAATTATTGTTTTGGCATTTCAGATAAGTTATAAATTAACCTTCTTGAAATACATTGACTATATTATTGTATATTTAAATATTTGTTACTTGACTTTTATCCCAACAGCAAACCGTTATATCGACTGTACTGCATTCGACTGGGTGTCCCACTCGTCTCTAGTCGCGATAAACTTCCGTAATTAGGGGGAAAATAGCTGATTTAATCGATTTCTACCTATCCGAACGAAAGCAGGTTGTAGAACAAAGAAGTGTGATATCTCCAGCAGTGAGTGTATAAGCAGGGGTGCCTCAAGGGTCAATCTTGGTACTCCTACTATCCATAATATATGTTAATGATATTCCACGCCATATGAACCCCCACAACACGATTCAGTATGCCGATGATACTACTATTTATGAAAGTCACCCTGAACATGAATATCCAAAGCAACTAACTGACAAAGCGTTGAAAAAAATAGTGAATTTTTTCACAGCCAATAAGTTATGCTTGGACTGCCAAGAATTCATTAAGTTTTTGAAGGTAACGCTGTATCAAAAACTTAGTTGGAATATATAAAAGATCTCTCTACAAAACTGTCCAGCACTCTTTACCTGCTTCGTAGAATCAATAAATTTGTTCCCTCTTATGTTTCGAGAACAGCGTACATGGGGTTATTGCAGTCTACGCTATCATACGGATTGATACGGACTGGGGACTTTCCATTGATTGGGAAAGAATATTCAATTTGCAAAAAACGACTATTAGAACACTGGGAAGAGGAAAACCAACTGACAGCTGTAGACCTCTATTTAAAAATATTCATATATCAACCATTACATCTCTATACATATTTCAATGTCTTGTCTATATCAAGACACAAAATAACATTCCTCAAGTAGATCACAACCATGAATTTTTGACCAGAAATGGCCACAATCTTCTTATGCCACAACATCGACTGGCAATTACTCATAAAAGTTTTTTACTATGGCGATAAGGCTCTTCAACCATCTACCACCATTATGAGGGAATTACAAACGAACAAATTCGAAAAAAGTATGAAAGAGCTGCTGGTTGTTCTCAGCCCTTAAAACGTGAGTGGATTTTTCAACTGCAAGTTTTAACGCTTTGCATTTTTAATGTGTATGTATTGTGTATGTATTAATCTTTATGTTTTGTATTATATTTATCTACCTTGACGATACTAAATCTGTTATACCGATAGTAAGCAAATAAATTGATTTATTAATTGATTTTCAGCACCTTAATACGTGTTTCAATCATCTTTTTAAAGATAATCACTTGGTGCTTGGAACACGTGTCAAAATGTTAAAAATAACGATTCGGTCCAGGTACTCCATTAATATTCATTACTACACCAAACCGTTATTGTCAACTCTTCGACACGTGTTTCAATCATATTCTTGAAGAGAATCACTTGGTGATTGGAACACGTGTCAAGACGTTAAAAATAACGATTTGCTGTTGGTATAGAACCTCAGTAATATTCATTACTACATCAAACCGTTATTTATAACACCTCGACACGTGTTTCAATCATCTTCTTGAAAATAATCATTTGGTGATTGGAACACGTGTCGAGACGTTAAAAATAACGAATTGGTATTGATATAGAACTTCAGTAATATTCAATACTACACCAAACCGTTATTTTCAACAACTCGACGCGTGTTTCAATCATCGTTTCGACGAGAATCACTTGGTGATTGGAACACGTGTCAAGACGTTAAAAATAACGATTTGTTGTTGGTATAGATCACACCAAACCGTTATTTCCAACAACTCGACATGTGTTTCAATCATCTTCTTGAAGAGAATCGCTTGGTGATTAGAAAACGTGTCGAGACGTTAAAAATAACGGTTTGTTGTTAGTATAGAACTCCAGTATCATTCATTACTACACCAAAGATTCTAAACAGTGCACCACAAGGATTTAATTGTTAAATTGCGTCAGTTTACTTGAGTATGGTTTAATGAACCGAAACCGGTGGTAACAAATAAAAATTTAATAGAAGTTAGGTAGGAGGTTTTTTCTCTATCTTATATTCAATGCTAGTTGTTGCCCGCGGCTTCGCCCGCGTAGAATTTGGTGGTTGTAGTACAGTTAGTACTATGTTGTATCGCTGCTGTTCCAATGTTTTGACAGAACCAGAATCAACGGACTTAGGCGTGTACAGCGTTATAGAACAGTGCTTTCAAAAAATTGTTTTACAGCGCCACCTAGTGGCGAGTTACAAAAAACTTGAAAGCCTAAAAACCTTCGCTATGAAAAATTATTTATACATGTGAAGTTTCATCACGATCGGTTGAGCGGTGTAGAAGTTTATCACTTACTAATCAACCAACATACATTCATTTTCATACATGAGATGTAAGGTTAGGTTAGGTTAGGTAAGGTTCCGTGTTAGAAATAACACGTTTGTCTATAGCTCGCACCAGTTTCTTAACTTCTGAGAGTTGTCGTCCGTATGGGGGCGACAGCTGATTAACCGAAAACATATTTTAAAACAGATTTTCAATTTTCTTAAACAGATGAATGTAAACGTTTGTGAGGATGGATGAATGTATATAAAAATGTTTGTCGCTCTTTCATGCCTGAACGACTGAACAAATTCAGATGAAAATTCATATAAATACAGCTTCTACATCAAAATAGCATACAGGCTAGGATTTACAAAGATTTTTTGTGATTTTGGTCATGATATAACGTGAGACGGAAATATTTCTGCTCTCTGAGAGCTATCTTGGCGTATACTGCCTATACAGTTGAAGTTACATGCAGATGATGTCCCGTAAGACTGTTTATCTTAAATACTTCAGAATAAAAGTTCGCGTTAGCATGTATCTACCTCTTATGTGGTATCCACCATATGCAAAATACTAAGCCGTTAATAAAATTGAATTCGATACTTTTTTACAATGATCATTCTAGAATACCTGTCAAATTCTTATAACATTATCGTTTTCGGTATTTAACATAGACAAACTTTGTCTTTTACATTGAATAATTCGAACGCATCGTTTAAAAGTTTTCACGAAAAGATTAACTTGATGCAACGCAGTAAGCTATTACGCATCGCTTCTACTATAAGACGACGGATGACGATGCGTGTAGGTAGAGGGGCGATTTAAGCAATGAAGCGTCATCGCCGAGAACGCGACCCGAACGCGGTAATACGCGTGAGGGCAAACGTAGTTGATGGTTTTGCTGATTTATCAGTTACTTTAGTTTTATAGTAAACATATAGATCACTAGCAGTTTCTTGCTCTCATATTAACGTACAGCCGAAGCTAGTGAACCTGAAATCTTGAAATATGCAGGTAGGTTTTTTGTATAGCGTAAATAAGTATCAACAAAGGAAATCAAGGAATTACACCCCCAAGAAGGAAAAATAGGGGTTCAGATATTGAAATGAATTTCGTCAGTTTTGAAGTTGGAAACCTGAAGTTTTGGGTTGTTAAAAATATTGTTTGAAATGGTCTGTCACGAAACTCAATTTGACAAACCAAATTCTATGCGGGCGAAAACGCAGACAACTAGTCATATTATGTCATATTAGACAATGAAAGTCCGAACTAATGAAATTCATCATTGAGAAATTGCAGTAAACAACGGCTTCAAAGCTGAATCAATAAACAAAATCCTTTTCAAAGAAAATTTATGGCAAAGCGATTTGGAATGAATTATAGAGGTATTGAGTTCCAACATATTTTGGACAAATAACAAAAAAAGATGTTTAATTTTTGAACTGCGTCTATGTGGAATAAACTTCCTGAGAACACTTCTCCAAAGGAATCAATTCTCCAGCCATTCAAATCCAACAACAATCGCTACTTTCATACATCAGGTATCAACTCTTAGGGTACCTTAAGAGTTTCCCTGTAGTATTTGTGTTGTTCTTAAAAAACAAGATGATTAAGTTGTATATAGAATAGGTAATATGTTGAAAAATTTTGTCAAAACTAATACAGACAAAACAAGAAATTATATAAATTAAATCTTGGAGTTCATCCAGTGGCTTATAATGGTCAAACCGGCAGAACATTTAGAAATCGCCTCGAGAAACATCATATGAGTAATTTTAATAAAATAATTAATTTAACATATTCAAATCATCAACAGAGATTTCAAAATTTTTCACATAAACATAAAGGTTTGAAGCTTAATCATTTAAAAACAATGAAAATGATCGAACTTTGAAATTCAACATTTTTACCGAATGATGACTGACTGATCACCATTACTGTTTTCTGAGAAACCAATATTAACCTAAAACTAGTATGATATGCTCTACGTGATCATAATTGAGTACGTATATAAAAACTATAGTTATTCACTACGAAAAACCTAATGTAATAGCAGAATATGTAGTGATATTTTTGAAAATATGTCGTGACTCCTGTTTTCCGCAATAGGATGAGCCATTTATATCGAATTGATAAAAAAATACACGGAATCAACAGAATATCTACGTTAACCGCATCAATGAAAATATTTCTTGGTTAGAAAACAATTTTTTGCTCATTTATCTATTTGTAAATACAAGATTCAGTTGAATGTTTAGAAGCGCCATTTTGTAATGAATGCAATGCACTTTCAATAAGTGTATCACACCATACTCCTTTCTATTCCAAGAAATAAGGGTTGAAGCACATCCTGTCAGAATTTAAAGATCACTGGTTGAGTCATCGTGTTAATTTGCCCCCTGAAAAAGAAAGTGCGAAGTTTTCATGTATTTTTACAAGAAAATCTAGAAACAATAGACTACCCTGTATTTTTAAAGGATGAAAATACTCGAAAAATATCAATTTATCGAGTTCAGTGTCCTACAATATCGAATGAGGTCGAATCAACCCAATGATGATTCGATGAATAGATAAATTTGGCACAGTTAATCTACATCAAATTTCTATTGCCAACCAAACCTACACTCATCCCATTTTGATGTATTTCATCATTGCTCGCAGGACATTTGAATAATGACTGACACTGATGATATATTTCTCTCATCAAAAAGATGCAATCAAATTCAGACACAATTGCCTATCGACTGAAAAAACCTCAGATGAGGCATATATTACTCCCGTGTATTATACTGTGTCGTATCTTGATCGGAATGACATTGTGTTGTAATAGCATTGTATAACTGAGGCTGTAATTTCAAACGATTTCATTTTGATGCTGAGTTATGAGAGAAAATGAAGGTATTCTTAGAGTAGGTGAAATTTATCTGAAGCGTCGTTTATGAGATCAAGTTTTTTTTCTCTTTATATACTCATACATAAAAAATGTAAGGATAACTTGATACCCCTCCTTTTTCACATGCATTATTTATCCTCACTGACAGGAATATTTCCTACTAAGTGGAAATCATTTATCGTCATACCACTCTTCGATCGAGAGAGAGGAGAAATAATCCAACTCCATACTTAAGTCAATGAAAATATTCTCGGACAGTCAAGCGGCATTGGAAGCTCTTGGCTCCTACCAAGCAATGACTAAATTGGTAGCAAATTGCCAAACATGACTCTCCTCGATAGAAAGACTTGAAACTTTGTCTCTCGTCTGAATTCGTAGCTGTACTGGCCTGGAAGACAATGAGGCTGCTGAGGGTGCTGTAACCAACTTCATCGGACCCGAACCTGTCATTGGCATCACTTTAGGCTTTGCCAAACACAGATTGAATACCTGGATAGCAAGGCTCCCAAACAGTTGTTGGACTACAGTGGGGATGAACTACAATGTGTAACAGGCCTTCTTACAGGTCACTTTCATTATTTGAATCATCACATGCAGAAACTCGAACTGTCGGAAGGCAGAGCACATACTTTGTGCCTGTCCCGCTGGGAACCGAATCAGGTTTATAGAGTTCCGCAGAGCTCTACAGTTACCATCCGACCTGAAGGACGACTCACCATGCGAACTAATCGGTTTCATTAAGTAGCTGGGTTTTTTTGGTCCATTGTGAATAGGTGTGAGTCATAATAAACCCTTGCGTGTTGCGGTGGAGGGTCAAATAAACCCACTCTCTTTGGACCTAACCTAACCTAACCTCGAACGTGGTGATGAGCATAAAATTGAAAATCATAGACTTATCAGCAGACTATGCTTTCCCGGAAAATTGTTTGAGAAAATCATGCATTGAATTATTTTAGGTCATACACAAAATAAAATAATAGAACAACATGATTTTCGTCCCTGTAGATCCATTGATAGCAATTTAGTAGAGTTTACAGATTATCTGATAGATGGTATGGATGATCAAATGCAAGTGAATGCGATTTATATGGATTTTAGCAAAAATTTCAACTATATTTTGTGTGGATATTGTCGTATACTATAGGAAGGCATCAAGATGTGGATGTTAACAGTTACCACAGTGGAGTTACTTGGGATCAATATTCTTTTAAATTTATATTAACAATATTATTGAGGGATTTCAACATTCCAACTTTTCACTACATGCGGACGACCTCGAAATTTATCGAATTATCACGAAATCCAGGACTGTGAGAAACCGGAAAATGATGTTGATTCACTTGCAGAAATATGTGGCAACTGTAACATAATGTGTAATGTGTATCTACATCACGATAAATGCCACAAAATAACTTTTACCAGAAATAGAAATCCCATTGATTTCCAGTACCAAATAGAAACTCATACAATCAAAACAGTGACTGGAGTTCGTGATTTAGGAGTAATAATGGCTTTCCAAATGATTTATAGATCTCACATATGTGTAATCGTTTATTGAAAATCATTATCATAAATACAATACATTCCAGAAACTCAAAAACTTTGCTAAATATATATATTACTCTTCTATGGATATAGTCGTTTGAACTTTGCATCTGTTGTTTGGCGTCCGCGGTATACGATTTACCACCAGAGAATTGAAATTGTTTAGAATAAATTAGTCAAACAATTAGTCCGTCAAAGTGACTAGTATGTAGTCAATGGAAATATCCATTCAGTATTTAGATAGGAGAAAAATGTCAGATATTATAATGTTGTACAAAATATTCAATAACCGTGTCGATTGTCCAAAGTTGATAATAACAATTTCATTGAATACCCCTTGTAGAGACTTTCGAAACCATGATCACTTTGCAACCCTATTTAGAAAAACCAATTTTGGTAAAAACTACCCTTTATGCAGAAATGTCAGATCCTTCAATACGTATTTGCAATGATAATGATAAACTGGGGTTTCCTTTCCTTAGATTCAAAAACTATGTGTTATGTCTTATAATAAGGTATCGGTCCTACGTATATTGTTTACCTAATTTTTTCTCATATTCGTTAGTAAGGTAATGCACTTAGGGTTTATATATTATTTACTCACTATCTTTTATATGTAAAATGAGGATATTTTCTGGATTTATTATGTTCGTATTCCTTATCGTGCAATACATGAATAAATGAATACAATAAAAATTCATATGGAAACTACACTGAGAAAATTATACTGATTAGCTTGTGGCACGGTGCATTGTCTCAATGACACAATTTTTTTTCTATGCCAAACGCGGTCCTTTCTTTGCAATTTCAGCCTTCAAACGGTCCAAACACTATATAATATTCACTGTTGATAGTTTTTCCCTTTTAAATATATTCGATGAATATTACACCACGCACACCCCTCCAGTTGATTGTTATGCTTTCGGGCGCTTTGCTTGCCTTGTTTAAACATCACAGGAGCGATGAGAACAACACCAACCGTGGCAACGTAACCTTGCCAGGATCAGCCTGGGCGATCCTGGAAAGCTGGCGCCGAAAAAATACCTGGCGATGACCAGGAAAAATCGTTGCTTAACAGAAGGATTTCTGACTAGCCACTGTCAACTGAGGCAACACCTCCATAAAATGAGGCAAGTGGACACACCTCTATGCAGGATGTGCGAACAGGAAGATGCAAACAGGCATATCCTATGCGAGTGTTCAGAGTTATCGTCAATTAGAGAGTATATATTCGGCTAGTCTTGGCCTACACCTGACGATATAAAGGAGAAGTCTTCTAGTGACCTGTTCGTCTTTCTGGAAAGAACAGGGTGGACGAACGCGTGAGAAGATAACTCCTCGGGAGGATGTACAATGGATCACAAGTGGTCTAAGTGCTGTAGGCCTACACTCGCCGTCCCTAGTCTACAGATACATATACAGAATGTCAGCTAAGTCACGCAACTTCACTTTTCGTTCTTTCAAAACGATTTTGTTGATTTTTTGTAATGTCTCTGATGTTACTACTTCATTTGGACGTCCACT
>WOGP01004449.1:0-14010 GCA_015342065.1 Leptinotarsa undecemlineata
ATTATTCTGACCGCGCGCTTTTGTAAAATAAATACTCTTTCAGCCGACGAGCTCATACCCTAATTCAAGATTCCATAGCGCATGTGACAACCAATAGTTGCATAATACAGATTTAGGAGAACCTCTCCTCCACAATGAATCGACATAAATCTCAGTGCATAACAGTTCTTTCGTAGTTTATCACATAATGAATCTATATGAGAACCCCAATTGAGCTTATGATCTAGAATTAGACCTAACATTTTTGTTTCTGGTTTGGGTGTCACCTCCAGTTGGCTATCTTCATATATTTTGAGAGTTTCGGTGGTGTTCTGCATTGAGAATTTAACAAATTCTGTATTGCTGATATTTAGTGCTAAATGATTTTTATCAGCCCATTTCATTATTTTCTCATATATGGATTATATTGTTTCTGCAAGTGCTAACAATCAGTGACCAGAACATTTGTATCGTCTGCATATGTAACTATTGTACCTTTGAAAGACTATTTAGGTATTGTATCAAGTCGTTCGCATAAATAAGAAAAAAACAGTGGTCCGAGTATACAACCCTGTGGAACTCCTTGCTTGCTTGCCAAGGACTGACTGTGAACACCTAGAATGATCACTGTTTATGATATGTTCTCTATCTCTATCCTATCTCTAGATAGGACCTCATACAATATTGGGTTACTCCACGTTGAAAAAGAACGTTCGCCACTGAAGTTAGTGATCATGAGAGACAAGTAAATACGAAATTCAATTTCTAAGTTTGAGCAACATGATTCTAACAAAGTCGTTGACTCGAGTAGAGCCGGTGAAATGGTCGTACTCTGTATTCCACTTACATCGTCTTGAAGTCTGTTGCTAATATTCTTCATAGCCAGTTAGATCTTTGACTATTGCCTCAATATCTGGAAATATGGATCGCATTGCTTGGACGTAGCTAGTACTCGAAGCAATGTTAAAACAAACTTTCTCAAGAATGGCTCACATCTGAAGTGCTTTCAAAAGTTTTTTTATGTTGTGCCAAACGTAAATGTACAGCATTTTATTATTATTTGATAGTCGATAAAATTCTATTTCATTTGATCGGGTTGTTACGACTAGCTCATTCGATGACAATATCAGGGAATTCCCCTGTTCGTTTTGCAGTGCTGCCAATTTGCGTATAGGGCAGGTCAAGTAGAACAACGCGTAACTTTTGGTGTGGCCAGCGCTCAATTTTGAAAATGTCGTCAAATTTTAAATTATTGTTGTATACTTTGATACCAACGTTTCTCGTGATAGGTACTATACCTACAATGAAACATCTTGCTCTAAATTAATAGACAAAGTACCGTCGCTAGCTCTCAATAATCTCGAAACATGATCGATATGACAATTAATCGATTCAAAGGAAAGGTCAGATATATTCATCCATGAAATTATTCTATATTTTATAATAAATCAAGCAACCAGAAATCATGACCGAGTTAAAGAATAAACAGTTCGTTCTTTTCTAGAAATAAATTAGATATATAAGGTGATACTTCTTCATGTACAAATATTTTGAGGGCGTGTTCGTGCCATACAACTGAACAACATTCGTCAAGAAACAGGTCGCAAAATTTTCGTCTTCCCATAGGAAATTAATCAGCTGTTCGGCAATTTTGTATGGGAGACCGAAAATTCGCTTCAATTTTTCGACATAAGTTCATTGTAAAAAGTTGTTCAGTTTCATGGCCCGAACACACCCTTAAAATATTTGCGCGTAAAAAAATATTACCTTATAGAGTATTCCGAAAAAAAAAATTATTGGTAGGTAGTTGTAGTGTTTCCAACACCATAAACATTAACGTTAAAAGTTAGTAAAATTAACTATTTTTACATGAACTTGTTAATTTATAGACTTAAAAACGTGTCAATTAATTTTCTATCTAATAAATATATTTTTACACAATATTAATATAGATCAGGGGTGGCCAACCGGTAGATCGCGATCGACCGGTCGATCGCGACCATTAGTCCAGTCGATCATGGCAAGACAAAAAATATAAATAAATAAACCAGACTGCGCAACGTAACTACCAACTACTACAGCATCATCTTGTATCATTTTTCAATCGATGTTCCGTCACGGTATTTAACCTCTATTCTACGCAGTATAGTCCTTTGTTTTCGGCACGCGATGACCAATAAGCGGGAAGGGTGTGGAATGCGGAGGAGAGGCGTGTGTCAATCCGTCCCGTGGTCTCGTCTCATTCAGTCAGTTGACGACAGTAACTAGGTACTGGAGATCTCCAATCCAAAGTATTAAGTAAATTTAAGGAAACAATCTCATATGTGATACGAAAAGGAACTCCTAAGACTGTTCACTAAAAAATAGTTTACGTTTAGTGTATTAACACTATGCTGTTTCATTTAAGATTTCAAGAAATATGTAAGTGGTAGATCGCACAGGGTTTCCTTAGTGAACAGTAGATCTTATGTCTAATCAAGTTGGCCACCCCTGATATAGATGATCAATGTCAGAGGAGATTTAACGAGACGAAATCTAGTTATAGATTTTCAGGTGGCAGTGAAGCATAGCCTAGCAAAATATTTTTACACTCCTATCTCCTATCTAAATTGATATTTTTTATGGTCAGACAAGTGTTGGACCGCGGAGCCCGTAGCATTTGCTACTCTTGCTAATCCGGCACTGCATTATAGCCTTAAGTGCAGCCTGTCAAGCGAAGTACAGGACTCTCATTAAATAGTTCCAGAATGGGGCTCTGATCTACTTTCAACTAAATTTTCATTTTTTACTTATTTATTCATTCCTTTACTCAGTCGGCTAAAATTCACTGCGTTTATATTTTTATTATTTTCTTACTTTAGGAGGAAGGTATATTTTTCTCAGTCCAACAGATAATGAAAGTCGGAGACATCAAAATAACGATTTCATGACAACAAAAGAAAATGCTATAGGTATCTCCATAATGAGTAATCCTATTACAAAGAGAGTAGTAACTAACGTTTTTCCCTGTAGGTTCGACAATAAATGACCACACTCTCAACTTTATTTTGCTACTACGCTAACAATACAGCTTCAGACTTATGCACAAATGTCCACAGCCTTACTAGCTCACTTCACACTGAACATATATAAAAATAGGGTTAGATTAAGTAATTTCAACTCATAGAATCCTTGTCCCTCCAGCTTTACTCCTCTGACCAGAACGTCCCGAAGTGTTCCAGGTCAGCCTGTAGGTTCTGTTCACCCACTGTGTCTTGAAACGAACTATTATCAACAACTGGAAAACAATATTGTTTTCCGCTCGTCGAACGCTACCTTGTAACGACCTCCGATTTCTCAACGAGTTCACTCGTTGAGACAGAATATCATTCACTTGACACAGTTCTCAAAACCTTCAAATTTCCGCTCAGTAACAATGGTCACTATACATCCCACAAATCTTGCAGTTGCCATGTCCTGAGTTTAACAAAGATGCTCAACTAAACCAAGAATAACTCTTTCGATTGCTGAGTTCTCATGAATAATGGTAAATACCTTCACTCAAATCCTTCACTCAAATTCTCTACACATTAGGGTTGAGTAAGAAAATTGAATTTTCCTATAATAGAGAATGTTTTTTTGGTCGATTTTACAATTACAGACACTATTTCAATTCAAGAACAACTGTTTTCTTAACTTCTGATTTTGTTTCCACTGTACCTACTACCCTAATTGAACAATAATTAAAACATTGCTTGGAATCAACTCAACTTTATTCTATACAAGAGCAAATCATGCAGATGATATATCAATACTATTCTTTCACAAAAATTGAAAAATAATTTCAAAGATATGATTATTTCAATTCGTCCAGATAGGGAACATTACTGAGGTTCCCAATTGAAGCCAAAGTTATTTTTCGTCCAGCATTTCTGAGGGCCTGAAAAAACGGTTAATCAATCAGATATACTTCATAGTAAGTAAATGAAATGAAGATCTTAGACAAATCGTTCACAAATAATTATAAAATGAAAACATTCCAAATGGGCAGTAACAAGTGATTGAGAATGTGTTACGAGTACAGAAATTAATAATTAAATGGAAAAAACCTTGAGGGGAGCAACATATGTTTTTACAAAGTTTTTTAACTTGCAAATGTTTGTATGTATGTTAGATAGGGTCAATCTTGCAACTGAATTTTGAAACACTTATCCTCAACCGATTAAGCCGAAATTTGCCATGAACGTTAAGTTTGGATAATAATGCATGTTTGGATAAATGATGCCATTCTACATCCAAGATGTCTAATTTTTTATGCACCCCCGTGATTTGTAACTCTAAATCAAATATGGCGGTCCAATAAAGATATGTTGAACTATTTTTTTAAGCACCCTCCATGATATGAATATAAAATGAAAAGGTTTGCTGAAAAGAATACAAACAATAACATGACGCCACTATAAATATTATGGCGAACCGACCAAGATGGCGAACTGAATTGTTTTATTCACAATCATGATATGGGCATCAAATGAAACGTTAACTGAAAATAACAAAAACAATAACCTGACTCATTCTAAATTCCTTATGACTAGATTTTTTTATGCACTATATGATATGGGATCAAATGAAAGAATTTGTTGAAAAGAATATTGTGGACTATGTTCAAATCAAATCAAATCAAAATATGCTTATTACCCAAGATCTGAACATCTTATTGGCAAAGTCTGGTTAAGTAAAACATGTATATGGGACAATTAACAATAAACTATAAAATAATGCTTAGAGACAAGGAAAGAGTATATGGACAAAACAATATCAAGCCCAGATGAGCAGATACAAATATAAGTACATGAATTTATGAATATTGAGTAAATGTAAATTTATAATGCTACATAATGAATTTTGATAGCCATTTCGTGTTGGGTTCAATAACTTGTTTACACAAAGCTACATGCCAATAGAGCCTTGGTAGAATTCGTCCACAAGGAATTCTTTTACTTTCTTTCTGAATTTCTTTTCGGTATATATTCGACTTAAATTAATGGGAAGGTGGTTAAATAACTTCTTGCTATTGAAAATAATAGAATTTCGTGTAAGGGCTAGAGAAGGTGTGGGAAGGAAAACGGAGTAAGACTTGACGTGTACTATAAGTTGAGGTGTTATTAAATTGATTTTTATATTTTTTGTGGATCAGACACACTGTTTCACAAATAATGGGCGGCATGAATCCCTTATGTACCGCTATGATATGGATATCCAATGAAAAAGTTCAAGGGAAAATCAGATGGTTGTTATACTAATTTTTAAGAGTTATAACTCGGCAAATGTTAGGGCCAATTTGGTGGTGCTCGTACAAATCTTGTAGGAACTGACGATGCAACAATGACACATTCAATTAAATGAACATACTAAGGAAACATGTCCAGATATAACTAAAAAATAAATTAATTGTAAAAACATCGTCAAGTACAAGATCTTATTCAGAGACACTAGAAAGAATGAAATAAACCTGAAATTGAATCAAACTCGTCAGTTTATTACATTACACAATTTAGATGAGTATTACTAGAGTTCTATCCTAACACCAAATCGTTATTTTAAACATCGAAACACGTGTTTCAATCACCAAGTGATCATCTTCAAGAGGAAGATGGATCAGTTTAACCTCCCTTTAACCTTCAATCTTCCTCTTGAAGATGATCACTTGGTGATTGAAACACG
This sequence comes from Leptinotarsa undecemlineata, assembly GCA_015342065.1. Taxonomy (NCBI): domain Eukaryota; kingdom Metazoa; phylum Arthropoda; class Insecta; order Coleoptera; family Chrysomelidae; genus Leptinotarsa; species Leptinotarsa undecemlineata. The sequence continues at coordinate 5,683 of WOGP01004449.1, forward strand.
TGTAGAGGTGTTAAAAATAAAAATTTGTTGTTGGGATAAAACTCCAGTAATATTAATTACCACACAAAAGGTTCCAAACAGTGCATCACAAGTACAATTTATATGATATAAAAGCTTGTCAGGAGTTTCAATCTGTATGGAAGAAAAAATTAAAGAATGTAACTTGGTTTCTAATATAATTTCAGAACAAAAATTATGTTTTGTTTTTAAATAAAATATGTTAATCTCGTGATAGAGTTTTTATATCATATAAATGTAATGATGTAATAAAATGATGGGTTGTAAATTTTTTCCTTATTGCATCATTCAGATTATATAAATAATCTCAACTTTAAACAAATCGAATTAATGTTGGTATCTGGTAAATGCAACTCTTAGGAGTTATTTCTGTATGATCGCCGTTGAATCGGTAGATCAGGGAGAACTTTACTTCTGAACATTAAATACAATTGATTTATGCACTTCTTTATTGCAACAGTTTGGTATATTAGTGCGACATTGGTTTCTCAACCTTCAACTACATCTCAACAAACATTGAATTGGACATCTGGGCATGTTTTTTTTAATGATTTTCTACAGAACCATTCTATCTAGTACATAGTACTGAATTGAATGTTTCTGAAAATACAGCAGTGAAATGAAAAATCAAGCTTTTGCTATTTTTTTTTCAAAAAATCATTAAACTATTTAGATTTTCCAATAATTTTCCGAAGTTTTAATACTGTCATCCAAATTACGTTCTAAATAATGTCCTTTTTATTATTACTACCTGGGATACCTGGCTTTGGTGATGTAGTAGTTTATACGAGATTTTGAGGTAGTAGGAATAAAAGAATACACTTCAAATTATAAAAGATGGACTATTTACCCCTACCAATAGGTAGTCCACCCATTAAAAAAGGCACTGAATGGTCCACAATGTTCCAAAATAATCTCGGAAAACTATAAAGGGTAATGTTCCGAGATGCTCCCGAATGCTGCAGACTATTTCCGAATATTGCACAATATTCCAGAATGTGTTGGGATGACCTGGAATGTTGTGGTATGTTCTCGAATGTTCTGAGGTGTTCTAGAAATTTCTAGAGGGCGGTGCAGGTCCTTAGGATGGGATATAGAAGGCTACCACACCATATAACTCCCTTGATCGTTCCACAAGGACCAACCGAAAAACAACGAAGACCAACAACTAGATGTTCCAACTAAGATATCCCCAAACAATCCAGACTCCGAATATTCCAGAATGTTCCAGGATACTGTGGGGTGCTTTCATTCCATTCTGGACTGTTCAAGAGATTTCATGGGCAGAGATAGAGAACTACCACACTATAAAACTCCCATTCCAGAATGTTCTGGAATCTTGTATCCTCTTGAATATTCTGGACTGTTCTATAAATTTCTTGAAGATAAAACTTCTAGAGGACACCCTTCAAATGAAACGGGGACGTTCTTTGTGGATGGGAAATAGAATGCTACCATGCCATATAATACTCTTGATTATAGCAGGACTCGTTTCTGAGTTTTGGCAGCAAGCACATAATTGTGAGGTCTTAAAGTAACGGATAAAATCATTTTCTACGTAATTATGAATTCAAATGAAAAATCATTTCAAACAAACAGCCCTCAAGCCGAACACCAGTCAATATGGGCAATTCTATTAGTTATCTTGTCACAAAAGTAACTTAATGTAACTGATAAACTAGTGCTATATTGTGGATAGAGAACTGAAAAACCTTTTAAACGTGATATAACAAGCTACCCCTTTTCATTTACATTTTTTAACGAGTAGCTATTACTCCTATGGGGTTGAAGAAGCAATTGAATAATTTTATTGAGAAAGTGTATTTTCGTATATAAGAATGGACCTGTTTGAGGATTTTTCATTTGAATTTATAATTACGTAGAAAATGAATTCATCTATTACTTTAGTAACTCACTATATATATTCTGATAGGTCGACCTGACCTCCAACCCTACGAGAATCTCAAACAGTTGAAAATTGTTTATCATCTGCCATAATTTCCATCATCACTGCAAATCATTGGGTTGGAATAGTATCCAAATAATGTGGGCTTCTTAGAAAACTGATTATCTATAAATACATTCAATCGTATCTTCACCACTCGAGGAAATTTTATAGTAATTACTATTACATTTGCTACTTCATTTGGCCACATTATATTCGCATATCTGAAGAAAAGGCATTTCAGTTCATATTTACATTGGACAAATTACAAATCTGGTATCAGAAAAGTCTTTCATGAGTAAGGGATATTTTTTCTGATTAATATTTCGAACTTTGTACTTTTGGCGGAGAATCCTAGATCGAGGATTTAAAAGAAAACTTTTATGAAAAAGAAACCTTATACATCGGATAGTCATACAAGTGTTAATATTAATTTCAACTGTCATCACTTATCTACAACAGTTACTATATTCACCTTTCTCTTACTTCTAGAATTCATTTTTGAAATAAATTCATTTGTGGAATAACAATTATCTTGTTGATGTTCTATTCTGCAGCACTTTCAATGGTTGCAACTTGCTGCTGTGACTATCCCCAAGCAAGGCATTTTGTTTCAACTCTAATGATTCATTAATTTGTGTTTCAGGAAATATGTAAATGTTTATCCAGTAATGAATCTACGTGAACCTTTTTATTATGAATATTACCAGTTTTAATCTTTGTATGTATGTATGCTCGTAGTCTTTGTAGTCTAAATGATGTCTTGGGTGAAATACTATTTTTATTTTGGAAAGTTTTTGAATTTCTACTACTCCATCTCGATAAAAAAAAAAACTGAGAATCTTCCAATGAAATCCTGTGAATGATATCTGGATCAATTCCATACCGAATGTTTGAAAATTTGTGTTTTAGGGTGCCAATTTCAATAATCATCATAATAAATAAAATAGGAAGGAAGTCAGATTCAAGATTTTTTGCACTGTGTTTGTGGGCGAGAAAAATATAAATACTTACATCTCGAACATCACTTGTACAAATAGAATCCACCGCTGCAACTATCTGGCTGGCAGTTTGAGGATTATCAGTCAAAACAGATTGTGAAGCAATATCTCTTACAGCATCTGCTCCACTTTCAGCTTCCAAAAGAAGTGAAGACTTTAGCTGTTTCTTCCCTGAGAAATAAACAAATAATTATAATTTGAGAAAAATAATTTTTCAAGTAACTTCTCTTTTAAGGTACCTCTATTGACATCCTCGTCGGAAACACTCCCACTTTTCAATAACTTGACAGCAGATTCCACTAATTTTCCTGCAGATTTTGCAGGAGTCCCAATCAAAATACCAAAAAGTCCTGCATCGGAGTAGCTGACATTGATAGCTGATGATGTATACTCTCCAGTACCAACAACTCTGCTAAAAATTCCATTATTATTACCCCACTTCACTTGAGGTCCAACACCAATTGCTTTTTGAAGAATTGCAAAAGCTAGAGCTTCCTTGGGGTCTTTCAAAGAGGCGCCTTCTCCAGCTACAGTGACAAAAGCTACATCTCCACCTTTGTTTGATCTGAAAAATAAATTCTAGAGATGTATGAGTCGTCAACAGTTATTTCAAACTGACTTTTTACAGTGTGGTAAAGCCAAATGGAATAAATTAATTATTTCGGTTACGGTACATATTCTAACAAAATCCCGAAACACGTCAAATTTAAATTATAATTTGACATACTTCAACGGAAAAATGCTATACCTACCTTCAACCCCCGTCGAATGACAGGTACAACCCCTAATTTTTTGAACGGAAAATATAAGCTTGTGATATATCGTTTGAAAGGTATCTTCATTCTCTATTCAAAAATACTATCACTTTCAAGTTTATTGCAACAATTAGGATAAAAAAAGAATCATGTGGTTACCGAAATTCGTTAAAATACACTCAAAACTTATTGCAATATACTCAAAACTTATTTAATGTTGAAGTATTAATAATAAGAAAGTGAGCAAAAATCATAGCAATGTTCTTTTTAGATGGTATCCTTTAAAAAACTAAATGATTTCCGTGGCAACGTTAGTTTAAAACGCCTTGTCATTTTGATTTGTATGTTACAACATTAGTTGTCAATATTTTTATTTAAGTTTAAAGTTCGTTAACTTCAAGTCTAACAAATGGTTAGATTAACGGAAATGCATGAAATAAGTTTTACATTACAGAGATAAAACACAACAGGAAGTAGCTCGCCTATTTCATGAGACATTTCCTAATTTACCGACCATATCTCAAGCAAAACAGAGAAGCAGTTTCGCGAGCTTGGCCAGCGTGATCACCTGATCTTTCATCATTGGATTTCTTTTTATGGGGATATGTAAAGAGCAATGTGTACAAAACTAAACCTTCATATTTGAATGACTTAAAAGAACGAATAAAGCTTGAAATGACGTCGGTCAAGCCTGATATGTTAAATAATGTTGGAAGACAGTTTTATTTGAGATTAGGATGATGCCAAGACCTTCGCGTTAACATCCATAGTTTTTTTCGTATTTTACATTTCATTACGTTTTGCATTAAATTTTAGTTTTTGAGTGTACTTTATTGAATTTTGGTACCCAGTTGTTGCAGTAAACTTGAAAATGATAACATATTTGAATTGAGAATGAAGAGACCTTTCAAACGATATATCACAAAATGATACTTCCCACTTAAGAAAGTTTTAAAAACCAATATATATTTTCCATATTGCGAAGCAATTGGGAGTTTGTTTTATCTGACAAACAAGACTCGATTACATATAGTCAGTAGGCATCCTTGCAGACTGGCTCTAAATTAAATCACTAAAGGAACAATTTGTTCGGGCCAGTCTCAACTCCCTATCAGAAATCAACTACTCCCCTGGCTAGGGCTGGCTACTAGAAAGCGTGAAAATGTACATCAACCTTTCTCCAGACTAACGATTGGGAAAGACTGTTATATTTATCAAAGTATAAGGTTTTTTAATCGTTTTAAGGAACTGTTTGGTCTAACTCACGAATTGTCAAATCTAAACTGCTTCAGGAACGCTCTTCACAAATACTTGGAAGGAAACATATTTTATTCTTTAGATGAATTTATGATGTAAGTGTATGTGCATCATTATATTATCTTATATTATTACGAGCAGTAATGTACTGTTATTTTAATGTTCTGTGATTGCACAATTGTTCCTTCATTTATGAACAGATGGTACTTCTTTTCAATATATACTTATTTTATGTTTGTATTTTTGTAACTTTTATTGTTTAATGGCTTTTAATATTTACTTATTTTGTATTTGTATTGCTGTAGCTTGTAGGTTCTGTTATGACTAGTCCAATAAGTTTATATGATGTGTCTTTTATACATTTGTATGGACTTCAATGATGAATAAATTTGATTTGCACATGCTGTTGGCGATACAACTGCCGCAATTGATTTTCAATTATTGGCACAATTGCAGACCGGACAAATACCTTATATGCAGTTAGTTACCTCGTTCATAGGCAGATGAGCGATGATAATTCTGTTGTTTGTTGTCTGCTTCAGCCTAGTTCGAGGAATGATACTCTGAAGGAATTCGATTTTGAAATATTAAAAATCATCGACTTGATATTAATGATAGACACTACCTTGCAATGACGAGTGGCCAAACAGCCCAAAACCGGTCTGCAAGTGTGTTCCAATAATTGAAAATCTACTGCGGCAGTTGTATCACCCACAGTATATGCAGGAATAACTTCAGTGAAGAATTCTGCACTGACACCTCTCGGATATAATCCAACGCCCTTCGTGGTATTAGCCAGGGGAGTAGCTGATTTCTGATAGGTGTCAATCCATTAACCTACACTGAAGGGTATTGACACTGGCCTGAATAAAATGTTGTTGACTCGATTAGATATGCTATTTTCGAAGAATTATATTACCAGATTTGTTTAACATTATATTAATAATATTAGAATATAGGCGTGAAGGTTTTACAATGGTTTTTATACAAAATATTGTCTCCGTTATAAATAAACTTGACGTGTTTTTAGAATTTTGCAAAAAGTTCTTTCTCTGATACTTATGCCTTGTGGTATGTTTTCAATGACCCTATATAAGTAGTAATCACATTGAAATGAGAAAATCATATCAGATATGAAAAAGTAAACCTTTTCATTGATGTAAGTCGTTTCTTATATTTTATATCAGTTTGATATTTCATGAAATTTTTCATCAATGTTTCTTATATGCGATTTGAATTATTTTTGGGTTCAATCTAACGTTTATCCTCCTTGGACAGCCGATCTCAAATTCCGTTTTTCACAGGATGTTGACAATGTCTAATCCGATTTTCAAACTGAGAATTGTAGTGATAACATTTATCCTTCAATAAATTTCTATAATTTTTTATTTTTTCCACTATTTGACATCTCTGGCAAAAATGAATCCAATGAAAACGTTTTCTACTCCAGAACTAAAGCAGTTTCTTGACACGAATTTGCTAATCAGTAAGTATCATAAGAGATGAACTAAAATTACATATTTACAACTGAGTTAGTTAATTTATTTCATATATACATCTGAAGAAAAAGCATGAGACTATGACAATGAGAAAACCATTGTCTGCTTTCATGGCTAATCTGTTCATGAGTAGATTTGAAATGGAAGTAAAACGGACTTCAATCCGATATGTGGATGATGTATTTTCCATTTTCTGCTGTATATCGATGGCATTGTACAGGATTCTGGAAGTTGTTCAATTCATTTGTTTGCTGATGATGCTTCTTTTAACTTTTTTTTTAGGAAAAATACAAGCACTATAGGAAAATCTTTGAGGCGCTCTAAGAGCGGTGCCTGTCCGAAAGTATCGATTCACATTGCATTTATATATTTTTCTTCACCTGACCTTAATCAAGTTGCAAAAGCTATCAATACTCTTTATAAGTTCACAGATGGTGCAGTTAAAAATTTTTTTTCAAAGACAATACAAAGAAAACTAAGTTAATACTCATCGGAAATGACAGTGATTACTGCCAATTCAGGAATTCTAATATGAAAATAAATGTGCGTAATGAAAAAATTGAAGTTGAAGAAAAGATAAAATTCTTAGGAGTCATAAAAGACAACAAGCAATGTTTCAAAGATCATGCTAACTATATAATCAAAACTAAATATGATATTCTTGAATTGTGAGTGAGTAGTGCTATCTCGGGCCCGTCCAGAATTAGTGACAATTTATTGTGGTAAAAAGACTCAAAAAATCTACATTATTTCGTCTACCTGTGCAGTTAACACCTAACTACCAGAAATAGTAAAACAAACTCAGTTTTCTTCAGTGAAAAGTGCACTATTTTTGAAATACGAACTATCTCTCAATGATTAACTTGACTCAAAAAAAGGGGATTCTCAAATAAAACGAAACATAAAAAAACACTGAACTGATAAGCATACAACTTTCTGTGGAATCCTTAGAATCTACAACACCTAAGCAGACCAGTGGCGTACACAAATAATTTTCTTTTGGGTAAAAATGGTAAACTTCAAATGCTGCAGAAACAAACCTGTCCCATCCTACTATATCTGTACTCAATGCCTAAACATTTTTCATCAAGCATGTGCACTTCGAAACAAAAACAATTTAAAATTTCTGAAGGATAACAAAGTAATCTGCTGTTCAAATGAACTTGACAAGCCAGAAGATAATTCAATCCTGGTAACAAGTATGCTTGAGAAAACAATTGAAGAGCTTTCAGAGGATGCGGTGGCAAAAAATAAATATATAAAAAAAATGAAAAGTGATATGGACACATTCATCAGGAATGCGGAAAAATCGGAAGAGGAACTAAATGAGTTGTTAAGAAAGCAGGAACAGCTGCTACTAGAGGCAAAATTTCAAATTGATGAACTACAAAAAACAAACGAGAATTTGAGCACTAAACCCACCTGTTCAGTTGGTATTCAAACCAACTCCAAAAGTACGAAACAAATTTACACACAAACAGATTCTAGTAGAAGCACGTCTGTCTCCCAACAAACAGATAATGAAAAAACTATGACAAAATTTCAAAAATTTCAAAATGATGAACTACAAAAAGCAAACGAGAAATTGAGCACTAAACCCACCTGTTCAGTCGGCTTTCAAACCAATTCCAAAAGTATGAAACAAATTTACACACAAACAGATACCAGTAGAAGCACGTCTGTCTTCCAACAAACAGATAGTGAAGAAACTATGACACAAAAAAAAACCACATCTATAAACCCATAATGAGAATACAACAAACAAGAACGGAAATTTCGAAAAAGAATAGAATTTTACTGGTATCGGGGATTCATGGTAGGGAATTAGCTAATATTATGAACAATATGACTAC
>WOGP01004450.1:0-14009 GCA_015342065.1 Leptinotarsa undecemlineata
AAGTTGAGCATGGTACCAAAAAATTACTTTATAAACTCCGAACTGTGAATTTGCCAATTAATATTTGAGAATGTGACAGCAAACTTCTATTTTTATAAACAAACTTTCATAGTCTACTCAATTTAATTAACTTAATTTGCAAGCGGAGAGTGACAAAAATTATTGAAATCAAATTTGGCTATAAAGTAATATGCATCGATATGGAAAATTGTAAATATCTCGAAAACGATCACCTCCAACGTTGTTGAGAAGGTGTACCTTTTTTACTTGGAAACAGTGTGGGAATTAGGTTTTTATGAAAAGTACCAGAAGTTTACTGTTGAAAAAGTTGGGCAATTTGAAATAAATAATGACAGCGTATGCAGCGCCCTCTAGATGTTACATGAAAATTAATACGAAATTATGATTTCCTACATCAAAAAAACCCAGGGTACCGAATTTTGTGCAAATAACTTATTTTTTGCAAGAGTTATTTTCAAAAAGCGAACACAAGTAAATATATACTTTTTTCTTAAAATTGTTTCAGGAATACGTCACTTAAAGATTTTAACGTACTTATATTATATTTTAACGTACTTATAATCTTATACTTTAAGTCATTGATTAGATATAGGAATATCTAATCAATGACTATCTAATCAATGAATATCTAATCAACTGTAATAGGTTGAATAGGAACCACTGACGCAAAATTACTATGAACTAGTTCGACTAGTGTTATATGAATAAATGAGGTTTACTAAAAAAGTGATTGTACTAATGGGATCTTCCACATAATTTACAATTCAAAATAAAAACCACTTGTAATGCTTTCAAGAAAGCAGGTAATTAATTACCTTGACCAGACCAGGAAAGTGATCTACAAAAATATACAATAAAGTCAATTCCCACATAATTCATTCAAAACTTCTGAAACAAAAGCAGTACTTACCTTTTCAGCAATTCATCTTGCTTATCTTTAATATCTTCATATTTTTCCGCCAAATTACTGGCCTTCTCCTGCAAACTTTCCCGTTCTTCATTCATAATTTCAATTTCCTTAAGTTGATTCCTCTTCATTAAGGAAAGAGTATGTACCCTTTTCTCGAGTTCTTCTATTGCTTTGATATGATTCTTGAAATATTCTTCTCTGAAAACTTGAGCTGCCCGCTGAAGAAGCTTTCAGAACATATATCAATATAAGTAGAAAAAATTAAGTACATCAACTAATAAAATTATGAAAAAAGTATCAAATGAAAATTTTGCGAAGTTACTTCAGAGTATTAGGTGAGCTAGTAGGTTCAGTTAGTACCCTGCAACACATCTGTGTTGCTCAAAACAAAGTTAGTCGCAGACTGACCGCCAATCAGGTCCTCATTAGAATGTGAAAAATGTACCATAGTCTGTCAACTTTGTAATGGACTATTCCTCCCAATAAAATTCATGTATTGGTAGCAGAGCACATAGTCTTTGCCACCAGATTAGGTTTTCAGTGTTTCACAGACTCCTGCTCTTGCCAACTGACCTGAGAGAACACTCATCAAATAAAATAATCAGCATCATTAGGAGTTTGGATTCATTTGATCGAGTTTGAATAGATATGAGACACAATAAACCCTCGCAGATTGCCGTGTTGAATAGCCTTTGAACCATCTACCTACAGTTTCTATTTCTCATTTTCCCTTAATAGACAGATTAACATCGAACTATAGTAGGAAAAGTCGAAACCCAAAAATTGTTGGTATCATCAAAGTTATTCTTGACATTTCTTTGATTTGAGTGATATTAGTTAATTCTGATGCTAGATGGACACCAAAAAAAGACTATGATGTCGGCAAAAAATTCACTCTGAATTCTTACAGTCTTGATAATTGGCATCAGATTTCATTCTTCAAATCTAATAATTCCCTTAAGGGTCAATCTGAGTAAATGAAAACAATTACCAAAACATTAATTTGAAAATTAAGAGACATTAAAACTATTTTTATATTAATAAGTAACATTATTTTTATATTACTAAGGAAAACTATATGAATATAATGCCAGAAAAGGCTCTCAGAGGATTATTATTCATTTGATTGTAGTAATAGTACGAAATGCCATGTTGTGCAAATTACCTCATAATACTGTTCTTGGGTATGTTCACCTGAAGAAGGTAGTTTAAGTACTGGTTGAGTAGGAGTTTTCTTCAAAATCTTTTGAATGTATGCATCGAATGGCTCCTGTAACATCTGGAATGAAATAAAAATAATAAAGACTTTATAAAGTAATGACAAATAATATATATGTATATTTAATATAACTGATACTACTTTAATATTGATATATTTAAGATGCTTCTAATTTTTTCCAATATTCAAGTTGCTCTTTTTGTCTTGACAAACTAATTCTCCAGAGTAACAATCATCTATCTTCATTAACTTTTAGCAAAGTATCAACCATCGTCTCCTAGTAATTTATTTATACAAATATTTCCTTATTCGAATAGTACAAATAAGGAGAGGTGTCATCACCTTTTTCTATTCAGGATTACCACAATAAATGCGTGGTTCAGACTAACACTACTGATGAGCCCTATGGCACGTCAAAACAGTGCTATCTGGTGTTGGAACACGAATGCTTTGTTTATATTGAAAGTATTATAATTTTAGAAGTGATTAATTTTCAGGAAAGAAAGTTTTTGGCTTTCTACTACTCCATCTTGATACAAAAGAAAAAGTGGGAATCTTCCAAAGAAGCAAGGAAACAATCAATTTTGAAAGTAGTAACTCTATACATAGGTGTGCAGACCATGCAAAGAAGTAACAATCAGGAACAAACAGGAAGAAAAAGCCCTCCTGAAACAGCTACTTCTCATATAAACATTGAATTTCACGAAAGAAAAATATAATCCTTTCAATATAAACAAGATTCCTTCAGGCTGGGATTTAATCAAATAAGTGAATGAATGTCATTTATATGTCATTGATGACATCGTAATGACAGTAGATCAAACTTATTCCGTGACATGAAAAATCGTAATTTATGAATGAATTGTGTGTTATTTCTTATCATGTTATTCAGATTGGTACTGACGAGCCCTGAAGTAAGTGTCTTACAGTGAAGCATCGATGTCTACCAGTGATCATGACAGTGTTCCATGTAAGTGAAATTTTTACCTTTCATTTAGTATATTGTGTAGAAATCCTGTGAATTATCTGTTCTGTTTCTGTTTTTTAAAATCTGTTTTTGCGTTAATCAGCTGTCGTCCCCATACCAACGACAACTCTCAGAAGTTGAGAAACTTGTGCGAGCTGAAGACTAACGAGGTCTTACCTACGTATGATTTCTAACACGATATCCGATATAATTCTATAAAGAATGTTTGGAATACAAACTAAGTAGGGAAAAGTGTTTTTTGTATAATTCAGTGTTCATATAAAAGTATTTGTTTAGAAAGAATTTTTCTTTTGTCTGAGGCTCAGACCATATCAAGTTGATAGATTGAAAATTAAGAACGCAATTGTCAACGTGCCTGGTTAACGTTAACGGAATTATTGTATCTAGGTATTTGGCTACCGTTGCCCTGGTATCAAGTAACTCATCGTGTAAAATGAAACTTTTATATTATTCAGCAGCAGAATATGACTACAAATATAACAGTATTGATTTCGAGAAAATTGTAAATACAAATAACAATGCTACCATTGAACTTCATACACAAATATGGTGAATCGATATTGTATATTTCTCAATTTTCATTTGAGACTCATCATTATTAAAATTAGTTCGTAAAAAATTTTGTTCAAAAATACTAGATGGGAAGATATCAAATACATTTTTTATAAAAATTGAATATTTGGTATTGCCTGGTATATTTATATTATTCCAACTATGTAATGCTCAAGCAGAGCTACCATCACCCCCAAAAAACTGTTGGCAATCACGATGATCAAAATCTTCAGATGATGTGGTGTTGCAGGTTTTTCCGGGTTTTCCTGCAGCTGAAAAAGCAAATGCGCCACGGGAATCAATTAAATCGCTCCGGGGCGCCAATTAATTTTTATTGTTGTTTTATAATTTTGGAATAATTATATAAACTTTTCGAATATTATAAGGTAAGTGATCACTTGGTCCGAGAATCATGTGCCCTAATCACATTTTTTTGGTGGTTATTATTCTGAAGGTCATCATGATCATAAAAATGAAATCTCAGCAATGGGTCTCGTGTAACATACTGGAATATAAACACCAAAACATATGACTTACCTTTCTGAGAGGGGAGGCTTTCCTCACACCATCACAATAATCATCCGTGTCACTAATTTTAGGCAGATCAGCAGCGTACAGTACACCAAGTGTAACAAGACTTCCATCAGCCAAAAGAGCAATGATGGCAGTAGGTTCATAGTAAAGGCCAAAGCCTATTACTGGGTTCACTTTCTGAGAAGTAGCCGTTTTGGTGCAAACTGTATACTCAGCTTTGGTCGGGCGTACAAAGATATCAGAGGTGGGATCCAACTCTATATTGAAATACATAGTATTATAATGTCAAGTAGAAAATCATAACCTTATATGTTATGAGTGATAATGAAGTTTGAAGGAATTAATTTTCTATTCTAATTAAATAAAAAAATATATTAAATTTGAGGTAGTGACTGGAAAAATTATATAAGAATATGTGTAGTATTTTTGAATCATTCATAAATTCAACGTATAAGTTCTTTCTTTCCTTTTCTAAAAATACAAGAATTTTTAAAAAGTGTCATTCAACTTTTAATGAGGCTTATAATAACTTAAAATCTTTTAGATATATTCTACTTTAGCTGGTAAAGCTTATACGACCTTCAATATTTTTATACGAAAGAATAAGAATTGGTGATACAGTTTTCATATATTTCAAAAATTTTCTGGATGAGAAAAAAATGTAATGCCCTTGTGTACCAATAAGTACGTCAACCAGAGATCAAACAGAAATGTTTACTAGTGAAATGAAGATCTGACATGGATGATTCAAAAATCAGAAAAACTTTCAAAAAGGGCAAGGAAATCAGGTACCTGGGATAGATACAAAAGGTCACTAACTGAATACAACAAAGCCTTGAAGAAATCTAATAGAGACTCAAGGAGAAGGCAATACGATGAGGTCGTTCAGTATACATTAGCATCTATGCCATTATAAGACACCATATATTAAAGAGATTCCCTTTGTCAGAAATCATGAATCTTACACCAAAGTCTTGGACTAATTAAAAAAGGGCCTCCAGTGAAGAGTGAAAAAAAAGGTGGAGGTAGAACTGATGCAGGAGAGACGCATTTATGGAATGACATGAGTATTGGTGGTTAAACCCACGATTATATATACATGTATGGTGGCCAAATATGAAATAAATGACCGTTATTGAAAAATTAAGCAGGGTGCAAAAACTTGCATGTTTAGGAATTATGGCAGAAATGAAACCCACTTCCAAGACTGTATTTTTTTATAACAATGAGGAAAGCAATAGTGTTCCAATTTGCACTAGAAAATTCACCCATTAACAAAGATTGGCCTAGATTGCAATTTAGGAATATGTGGAGAAACAAACACCAAAATATTTTTGGATCAAATTAAACCATAATACATGTTCTATACAAATGCAGTTCAAAAAGGCAATGAAAAAGCTGATGAGTGTGCCAGAAATGGATTATCAAATAAACATATAGGCCCTGAACCAGTTGTGTGGGTACCAAAAACTATGGTACGGAACCAGATTGGAGGGTGGGTCAATAAAAAACATGAAGAATATTGAGAAAACATACCTGGGATAAGAAACGGAAAAAACTTAATAAAGATACTATCCGAGAAGAAAACTGAATAACTTCAACAAACCAGGGATAGGCTCAGAACAATTTCATATCAAGTTACACTTCAGGTAATCTGTCATTGGCATCTAGACTGCAGACAGCAGAAATATTTTATCATCCTTCGAAGTATGTTACCAAGAAATTCTTAGACTATAGCAAAATATAAAAACTCAGAAAATATGGGTACTGATAAAAAGAGGCCTTAATGGAATGGACAAAATCAGGATTGTTATTAATCCTGTACATTGGTATTTTTTAGTATTGTAGGAGTGCCAAAGACCATTACCTCAGGTAGGCAGGAGCATACCTAGTGATGGACAGCTCTTCAAAAATTTAACTTGCAGTATTTATCACGACCTGAGCCAATATTATGTGATAGATACCCAACTTCTACAGACAACGGAAAAAGAGTAGTTACAAAAACCGTGATTTCTAGTCAAGATTCTTGGTATACCCTTGCCAGTGTCAGTATAATGATACTACATTAGTAAACTTTCTTGGTTTCTTGATATGGAAAGGTGAAAATTTAATGCTTTTGATAAGTTGAAGTCCTAAACTATTGAAGTGGTTGGCAATGTCTCATATATTTGTTTCTAAATGTTATAGGTTAGAACTTGTATTGTCTACAGATTTTGAACTCAGGACTAGAGAATACAATGGAAAGTTCAGATTAGACAAGATTTTTATACACAATAAAGTTTACTGCTGGGTTACATTAGGGAGCATATAGAAAATTTGCCTTTGGGTTGTAAGTATTAAAATGAAGTTAATTGTTATTTCATTTTACTAGTATATAACCAATTCAAATTCAAAATTTATCTACGAGCAAGCCTTATGATCGAGATCAGGAAATGAAAGTAACATTCTATTTTCATTTGAAAAATTCAAAAATAGTGTGTAATACTAGCCTATTTTTTAAAATGAAAATCAAATGTAATTTCTAAAAAAACTGATACATATTTTTGAATTCGTGTTATCTCAATTTTTTTGTTACTCTCACCTTGTATTTGGGAATATGACATTCTAAATGAAAAAAATTAAGTCTACTAAAATAATTCTATAGAAACAATTCTACAAATATATTTTCAAATGTTAAGATTTAACCGACCTTCTGGTCCCTGCACGAAATTTTGCAAATCATCAATACAAGAGATGGACACTGAGTGAATTCCAGCAGCGTGTGTAGCATAATATCTGTCGGTTTTGGACTCATCTTTGTGAAGGAATATCTGACACTTGTATTTAAGGCTGCTGTCATCTCCAGTAGTTACTAAACCCATCTCAAGTTCCACCGACTCAAAAGCTATGAGTTCCTTGTTAGGAATATTTGAAATGGATTTCGAGTTTTGTTTCAGCTGAAATTATTGAAAATTGTATTTGATGAATATGAAACTTTATCACTATTACTGTACCTCTTCGTATGTATCTTCTTCTAGGTCCAATATTATAGAATGGCAGAGAATACCGTTCGACATAGCTATACAAATGATTTCAGGAACAGTGCTCAGACAAATCAACGAGCATGCCTCACCTTGTTCATTTTCGAAAGAAGACATTGGTAAAGGACCTTTCAGCAGAGGTTTCCATCTGCAAACAAATATCAGTTAGAGATTCAACAGTATAATAATACTAGATTGAATCAGGCATAATTGTGTTCAGTAGCTCATAAGCTAACATTCTGAACTGAGGTGACGCACCTACGACCCTGAAACTATAAAAAATTTATATCTTCTCCATTATTCCACCTCTTGTATCAGTTACTCTAGTTATCACATAATGTTTGTTCTTACAATGGGCATAATGAGCACTTCATTATTATTAACTATATTGTATTGTATTTTTTCAAGCATGAAGTTTGCCTCAATGCTATTTCTTTAAAAACAAAACCATTTTTTATTCTTGAAGTAAAAGAAACTTCAACAATATTTTGGCGTTTCATGTTCTGAACTTGTACTTCAACTTCACCTTTATCCTTATTATGAAAAATTTACTACAATAGAAATCAGTGGATAATTTCACTTTCAATTGAAGCCCAAAAAATTCTCAATAGACTAAAACTGAACTTTCAAATTCAACATGAAAAGATGTAAACTTTCACGACTAAGATAACTCTGTTTGTTGGCCCTGGCTGTCCTCTCAGCATATAATGAGAGAACAATGAGAATACTACGTTCGTTACCTCATCGCCTTTGGTAATGTCCACCGCAGTTGTGGACGAAACTTCAAATAAAAAATTCTGCAGACCACAGCCAACAATCTCGGAAAATAGTTTTGACACAATATGAAAGTAGTGAAAGACTATTGACACGCGTTTCTCTAAGCAAGTCTAAGCAATTCTCTAAGCTTTAGTCATCTCCTGACAATGCTAACTTGGTTAGCTAAACGCACGTCGAGAGTCAGTATTTTTGTTCTGGTGTGGGAAAAGTATTTCGAATAGAACTGTCGATGAAAAAAAGTAATACAAACACGATAATGACAACTTGGGGTATTTGTATTTTCCTTCTTCTACCACTAATAAGTGAAATTTAATAATGTTCCAGGAAAAGGTTACAAGTTTGGTCTCATATTCTCCATTATAGAAGATAATATAATACAAAAAAATATACTAGTCACATTATCGTTTGAAGACTTTGAGGAAAATATGTTTCTTTGATTTAGATAAATATGAAAGTGGTCCATAGAAAACTAGTGAGAGTAGAAGTGCGGTGGGACGGTAGCCGGTTGGGTTGACGTGGATGGTTTGCTCCACTCACTCAATTGACCGCTGTGTGAACCGGTGATTCGAACCGCAAGGCCGAACAATTGATTTTCACTCTCTATCGTCCAACCCGTGCTGGGAATCACACGTTGAAAGGTCGTTAGTCCTTGGCTCACACAATTTTCGACTTTTGAGAGTTGTCGTTCGTAGGGATGCGACAGCTGGCTAACGGAAGAACAGACGGACAGATTTCAGGTTCCTATTGAGTTTCAGGTTGACCACTACTTCAGTGAGTATCAACTAGCAGAAGAGGGATTGGGTTAAATATTTTTCTGAAATTTAAATTCTCATCTGAACATTCAAATGTCAAGGAAACATAGAATATCCACTGAACATCCATTTAAGGTCTCATAATGGTCCCAATGGACATAGATAATAAAAGGACGTTCGATGAATATCCTCGAAAAGTCTGTTATTTGAGTAAAGTGGAATTTTCCACGAGGAAATAAAAATTCTTTTCCTCAGGCTCGAATTTCTTACGTTATCTCATCAATTTCTATCTCGTTATTATTATTATTCAAATTCTTTCATCCTCATCGACCCTGCTGACATTTTCTAATAAGGCAACGGCGTGAGTGAAGTAATAATCTGAAAATAACAAATGATCACAGCTGGCTGTTAGTAGCTAGTGAAATTTTTCAATGTGAAAAGTGCCAAAATGAATAATAGTTTTAAAAATTGATGGTAAATGTAACTTTGAAGTTTGCTGCCGAAAGTTCCAATTTAAAAATTTACATGTATTGGTTATTTAGTTCAAAATTAGGTTAGATTAGGTCACATCATTCAATTTAATTCATTTGCCAACCCTTTAAAATAATAAGTTCTCGAACATGGTGATTCTTAGCAGTAAAATTAAAGAGAGAAATATGATCCTCGTGAACTGTTAATTTAAAAAAAATATTACAATGTGTTCAGAAATCACTTGACAATTAGTGCAGTGGGCTGGGGTTCATGTTTCATGAAGAATACTGAATAATTTACTATATCATTAAACTTTTGTAACCAAAAGTTGATATATTTGCCTCTAATAATTATTATGATTTCATAATTTGTTCGTTTTACAAGTTTTATTTTCCAAAAGTTCTATAGTACATACCATTCGTAAAGTGTAATCTGATCGGTTAAAGATATTGGAAAGAATGTAAAATATTTGAAATGTTTTTTTTATTATTTTCAGATCAAGGAAGATACATTTAAATCCAATATTGTTAATTTTTTCTAATGATGTATACTTTGTTTGAAGTATACAGAGGACAAGATGTTATACAGTGAGTTTCTATTATTGGCTCCCATAGAGACTTCTATTATATAATTTCAAATTAATAACTTTGTATTGTATATTTTTCCAGATGTTCATAATAACTTCTAAAATTCCACCAAATCAAACCAAGGAAAGCAAACAACAGAAAAGTGAGCAAGACTATGTTATCAAAACATTAGATTCTCTCTCAGTTTTGTTGGAAAAGTATTGTTATTTATATCTGGATTAGTTTTGGAATCTATTTTCAACAACTATGAGAATATAATTTATATATCTACCTTTTATGTGGTACAATTGTCGTTTTAAGTATTTAATGAACTTTTTCTTCTAAACTAAGTAATTTAGACGAATCGTTCAACTTGACGCAACGCAGTAAGTCATTACATATCGCGTCTACTGCAAGACGATGGGGGACGCGCGATGAAGCGCTACCGCCGAAAACTCAGGCAGACGCGTGAAGGCAGACGTCGTTGACGGTTGTGTTAGTTTTGCGAAATTTCTTTACAGGTAAGATAATTCGATTCTCGAAGCTAGTATTTACTTAATGCAGTTGGCATATTTTTTTGTAATTACTGTATTTTTGAAGTAAAAATATAAATTACTAGCTGTTGGCCGCGGCTTTGCCCGGATAGAATTTAGTTTGTCACATTGAGTTTTGTGACAGACCATTTTAAACAAATACATACAATATTTTTTTAATAACCCAAAATTTCAGGTTCCAACTTCAAAACTGACGAAATTCAATACAAATTTTTCTCCCTTGAAGGTGGAAATTCTTGATTTCCTTTCTTGATGCTTATTTACGCCATTCAAGAACCTACCTGCATATGTCAAGATTCTAGGCCCAGTAGCTTCCGCTGTACGTTAATATAAGAGTGTCAGTAAATCAATAGGTACCCACTTATACAATACTAGCTTTTCCCCGCTGTTTTACCCATGTTACCGTGAGAACCTACCCTATGTGTTATTCCAGGTTATGATTTATCTACATATAAAGAAGAAAGTAATACAAATCACGAAATTATGAAACAACAAACATTAATTGGCGCTCAAGGGGACTTCATTGAATCCAGTGGCGCATTTGCTTTTCCAGCTGCTATATATCAACTTACATTTGAATCCGTTGAGCTGTTTAGGCGTGAAAAAGTAAAAAAGTAAATACATACATTACAGTCACCCATCCTCACAAACTGTACGCATTTATAATATTAGTAGGAGTAGGATTAGTAGGATTACCAATGTATTTTAATCTAATCCTTTTAGTTTTTTGCTGTTGCTATTCAATATTGTATAAGTGACTCTTATATTACCGTACAGCCGAAGCTACTGAACCTAGAATCTTGAAATATGCAGGTAGGTTCTTTGTATAGCGTAAATAAGCAACAAGAAAGGAAATCAGGAGATTCCACTCTCAAGGGTGAAAAATAGAGGTTTTAAGATTGAAGTTGGAAATTTGAAGTTTTGGGTTGATAAAACAATATTGTATCTATTTGTCACGAAACTTACGTGACAAACTAAATTGTACGCGAGCGAAGCCGCGGGCAACAGCTAGTAATTTATATTTTTACTTTAAAAATACAGCAACTAAAAAATATGCCAACTGCACTTAATAATGAATAGCTTCAAGAATCGAATTATGTTACGTATAAAGAAATTTCGCAAAACTAACACAACCGTCAACCACGTCTGCCATCACGCATCTGCCCGCGTTCTTGGAGAAGGCGATGGTCAGTCACAAAACTATGCGACAAACCACGCGGGCGAAACCGCGGGCAACAACTTGTAGGCTACATAACACACGTCATCGGCCAACATTGGACGACCAATAGGTATCCGTAAAGTTAATTTCAGATATCCACTGAACATCCAATGTAGGCCATATTTTTCACACAGCTTGAACTGTGCTAAAAACTTTCAGACAGGTGTATGCAATCAATTATTTTCAGTCGTTGTTTATCGGTTTTAAAAAAAACTTTTGAGATATTACGATTTTTAAATTTTCAAGATTCTAAAGACTCCCAAGTCAAATTTTGTCGCAAACCTGAGATTCTTCCTGACTTTGATATTCTCTATTCGAAGACATTTTACCTACCTCTTTTTCAAGTCTATATTCATTGAGAAAACAGACATATTTCCTCTGAGGATATATACTGGCCAAACGAGGTTATCCCATTCCTTTCCATTTTGTTCTTTCTCTACATGGGGTTTTGGTACTATTTTGTTGCCAGTTTGTGTTTGAACATTAATCATATAGGTTTCTGTAAAACAAAAAAATATTGAATTTACTTTGGAAAGATGCTGATCAAACAATAATTACCGTCTTTATTTCTATTGAAACTCTTTATCAAAGATTTTTCGCGTGCCACATCAAAGTATTGGGGTGAATGAGAAACTTCTGGGAGACCGAAATCGAAGTCCACTGCAATCTCGCCATAAATATCGAGGAAAGTTGTCTTACTCCCAGGGAAGAGGCCTGTAGGTTTTTCTCCTACAGAATGTATGGATACGTTATGAGCCTCGTTATTTTCAATTTGATAAAGCCTGAAAAAAATTAACTGTTAAATAACAAATCTGAACATGGTGGTACTCTATTTAGTGATTCTTTGCCAAATGATCATCTCATTAAATGCGTGCAATAGGAAATGATTTAGTCTATATCAATCAGGGAATCCTTCATACTGGCTTTGAAAATATTCAAATTATTTTCAGGGTATGGCACAATTAAGTCATTCTGAAATTTCTGAGAAAAATATGATAGAACTGAGCGATAGAACTGAGCGATACTTGATGAAAATCCATTATATCGTTCTCAAAAAAAATTTAATGTAATATTTTTACCTGACAACTGGAAATCTCACATTAAATTGTTTTTTTGAGTACATCAAAATCTCTGGTCTATAACTTATCACCAGGATTGAGTTGGTCGTGGTGGGAAGGAATTATTTTACTTCATCAACGATGATATTACTCAGAGTACAATTTTTGCACCAACTCTGTTTGCGCTTTACATGGATGATCTCCTGAGTACGATATTCTGCTCAATACATAAATTTACACTTCAACAGAACTGATCAAAAACTCCGCCATCAATTGCTCTTAATGATACCATATGAAAGCTAATGAAAGAATACCTAGGAAAGGTCGAATAAAGGGATCGGATTCACCCTATGGAATTCTTCGCACAATAGCCCACATTTTGTGTTCACCAGAAAAACCCGAGAATGCTGTTAGTGCTAAGCGAATGAGTGGTGTTGCTATTATTACCGATGGCACGTTATTGTAAATTCAATAAAAAAACTGATTTTTTGGGGGGCAGGTGCTGGAACATTATGTAAGAGTGAAAGTGCGTGAGAATGAGCATCGAGATTACATAAAAAATATACAATTGACAGGATCAAAATTGTCAGAACACATTTTAAAATCAGACGGTAAACATCGAGTTGAATGGAACAAGACAAGAATGAATACCAATGAGCCTCACTCTAAGAGACATAAGCTAAAAGAATCAGCGTATATTCTCATATCTGGAGAGAATTGTATTTCGAACAGCTCCTTAGAAATAGACCGTGCTTAGCTACCCATCTTGAAAGAAAATTTGGATAGTGGCGAAATGGCAACAGACTGATATCGGAGAGCACCTTGTATTACATCGAATGGTTCGAATGTCATCAATCAACAACATTGTCATAATTTCACATTTCGAAACTCCTTTGACATATGTCGAAGAAGTTGAGAAATAAATAATCAAGAAAGGAATAACTGCAAATATCTTTAAATTTTTTGTCCATTTCAGAAGACGGAGCCAGATTTTGGCCACCGAAACGAAAAGATAAGTATTGTATTATTACTTAGCAATTTTTTGATAGGCAAAATTGTTGAATACAAGTTACTGATAAATAGAACATTTTTCATTGTGAAAAATACTTTGATTTTACGCAGTGACTGACTCATCGGGGTAAACTAAAAAGTTTGCACTTTCTATACTTGTATAGAGTTCTCCATTATAATTTTCATATTATTTAGATTGTGGAAGGTAAAAATACCCGAAAAAGGCCGATAAAAACTGATTTTTCTCCACAAAAAATGACTTTCGTTGAATCTAATATATAAAAGTGGATGTTTGTTGGTTGGTTGGTTGGTAAGTGATAAACTTCTACATCGCTCAACCTATCGTGATGAAACTTG
>WOGP01004451.1:0-14009 GCA_015342065.1 Leptinotarsa undecemlineata
AACAATCGAAACGTCGTGACATAACTTGGTTTGTAATTTTTTTATTCTTTATTTTTATTTTTCATTTCTGTTAATAATATTTTTAAGTTACAACTTTTAATAACAATTAAATTTTTTATTTTTTGGTTGTAGCTTGTATGTTTATTTCCTTGTAATTTCAGTTTTTGTGTTTAGTAAGATTGCTATTTTAGTTTTATCTTTTTATTTTTTTCAGGGAATTCAAATCAATTTACATTATTTCAGACAATGGAAGTCCGAACTGATGTAATACACCACGAAACATTGTCAACCACCTTCAAACAAACATTTGTATGATGTTTCATCAACTGAATATTTGAAACAATGATGGTCGCCCTAATATTTCGTGAATTTGATTTGGGCTATGAAAGGGGATATTCTGGAGGGGATTTTTATACAGCGTGAGTCAATGAAAACGTACAAACCCGATTTCTCATATCTCGCGTTCAGGAAAAAATCGGTGGGGTGTGATTCAACTCCAAAATTTTCAGTGGGATTGAGGATCAAGCAATATTTTGCTGCCGACTCCACCAAGATAATGTCTTGTTTTATTTCTTCTAATTTTTAGGTAAAGAACGTTTTGAGAGATACTTACACTATAGTTTGTGAAAATATTATCATCACCTATTTGTGGATACAAAGTTTGAATAAATTCATACCTGTTTCCAAGATGAATTATCCTACTCATTCTATGGTACCAGCTTGAATTTAGTTTTATTCCAGCCCATTTTTTATTATTTAATTTCAACATTATCTTTTGGAAAAGAAACGATGGAATTCGAAGATCGATTGAATTGAAACAGACCTGGATTCGACATCCCATAAATTCCAAACAGAAAAAAAAAGTTTATATTTTTGGTATCAAAAAAGTACATTTTTCTCAACAAATAAATAATATGAACTTAGAAAATTCAACTTCGAATAATATTCTTGGAATTTTTATATATCTTCAGTTCGGATGACTATTTTTTCAGTCCATTTAAGACAGATGAAAAATCTTATCGGGTATTCTCTGAAATGAAAAAAAAATTGAGGTACCTATATTCAGCTTATTATCAAATTCGAATTAATATGTAATTCTAGTATTATTTGAATCAAAATAATAAAATGAAACTAATAAACTAAAATGTTTTAATATTTGTCAACTCAAACAAATGATTTTTTTTGGCAACCGTTCGGGAAGCAAATAATGAAACATATCTAATGATAAAGATAATTTCAACAAAATATTATTATTGTAGGATTTAAAAGTATCCGCTTGATTTGTTTATTTTCAGGTTGAAATATTAATTTGCTCAACCGGTGTATGTATACAGGAAGAATTAACACAAATGTCAATTGATCTAAAACACATATTGAGGGAACATTTGTTGTAGTTGGGCGAGAAAACCTGCTATTGTATAAGCAATATTTATCTTTACGGTCATCCCATACAAAAAAAGAATATATTAGATACAGATCAGATTCAGCCTGTTGGTATCTATAGTATCTATTGAAAATTACCCAAACCTAAAAATCACACAATCCATAACATTCGTCGAACTTCAGCGACATTATTTACCGATAATGGTGGAAACATAAAAAATTTGAAATGACACGGTGGCTGGAAGTCTACCATTGAAGCTGAAGGATATATAGACAAATCACTTATAAACAAAATTAAAATCTTCGAGATCATTAAAAAATTTAATGGAAATAAGAATTAAAGTGTTCAAACTTTTGTTCTACGAAGAAATATAATGAAGAAGTGTCCCATTGATTTGTTATTCTACCCAGTTGCACAAAACACGTATGACGACGGTTTTTTGTACTCGCAGAATAGAATTTGTACTACTAGTTGAAAAATCAGTATTTTCTGGACTATAAATCAATAAACGGAAGTGATTAACGGAAAAACAGATTTCAAAACTGATAAAACAGTAGTTTTGCTTGAAATAGTAGGTTTATTTCACCATATCGAAATAAAAAAATGTTCTACCAAAATAATACATTTGAACCAATAATTATTTTTTTTTGTATGCTTTCCTCATCTTGACTTCCGTATATGCAAGGCAAATGATCTTGTTAAATAATTGAACCACAAGAAATGTGTCGCCTAACCTAAATAACAAATTACGACACAAGATTTTCGAATGTTTATGACTGCATTAAGGAGACATAATAAGGGCTTAAGGTAATTTAGTCGCAGCGTCAGAAAATGAAGTTATAAAGATGGAAACTTCTCAAAGGGGACGTTATTGTCTGTAGCTGTAATAATTTCGAATTCGTATAATCAGATTTTATACTGTACTCCTCTATCTTTAGTAAATTACAGTGAAGTCAAATTACGGTTTCTGTGGAATAGGGAGATTCTGTGAAATTCTGATGTAGCTCATTTCGGTCGCATTACTGTATATTGAAAGAAAGAACGAATTTAATTGAAATTGAAAAGGCAATAACTTCAGGAGATCAGTTTGGCTTTCTACTTCTCTGTAAATAAACAAAAAAATTGGGAAAATTCCAAACAAGGAACGAAAATAACTGCAATAAAAACTCTTCATGAAAAAAAATTTAGAAAATATACAGAAGTACTCTCAATTACGAACTTGAAGAAAAAATACTATTTTGAAATAACTACTTTCATATCTTTTGTTCCGAAACTTCGAAGTATAGAATTCAGGATGACAGTGTTTCATGTAAATGATTTTATTCATCAATACTCTCACATATATCAGATTGTATATGTGAACTATGAACATTCGTAGTACCAACCAAATGGAAAAAACTTATTTATGTTTTCACATGAAAGTATTTTATCCCAAAGGGCGTTTTTTTTTTTCGTTTATTCCAGTGTTCTTGTGGAATTCGTTGTTTCTAAATTGTATTCTCATTCAGTTTCTATCTAAAAGAAACTTCTGTGCTCTATATATCGTGATTAGGAGTTGTCATTGTAGTTATTTTCTACTCTTTAGAAATTTCCAATATTTTTCATTCAATGATGAATAAGCTTTATTTTCCAATTGAACCTTTCGTATGAATGAATTCGAGCTGACTCTTTCACTAATTGATCATGACCATAAAGTTTACTGAGGTGTCTTCTAACTAATTTCAATTTGAGTAATTTATTCATTTCTTGATATTATATCCTTTTAGCAAGCAACACCTTTTCTCAGGTCCCTATAATAGGAGTGTTAACATTTCATTCATAACTTGAGAATAACGAACTTAATGAACATTATTCTATTTAATATGAGTCTCATTGTTGGTCACTAGATGTTTCTATCATCTCGAAAATATATTATAACTTTTCTGGGGCCATAATCCAGATGTGTTTTGTATCAGTCAACTGCTTTCAGAAGTTCCGTTGTTCCATACATGCGTTATAATAATTCAGTCAAGGATGTACACTTAAAATATGAAGAAGTTGTATGGAAACCAGTTCCAAAGACATTCAAACCATTCAATGTAGAACAAAATAAACTAATTTGAATTGACGGAGTTATATTTTTAGGAGTGATTAATTTTTGGGAAAGAAAGTTTTTGGCTTTCTACTACTCCATCTTGATACAAAAAAAGGAAGAGGGAAACTTCCAAAGAAACGAAGGAAGTAATCAATTTGAAAATAAGTAACTCTATACATGGATGTGTAGATCATGCAAAGAAGTAACTTTCAGGAGGACTTTCTTTCAGTTTGTGTCTGAAAGTTACTTCTTTACATGGTCTACACATCCATGTATAGAGTTACTTATTTTCAAATTGATTACTTCCTTCCTTTCTTTGGAAGATTACCTCTTTTTTTTGTATCAAAGTGGAGTAGTAGAAAGCCAAAAACTCTTTGTCACAAAAAATAAACTACTTTATAGATGTATCATTGAAAACACAGAGTAGTAGTGACAACTCTCGCATTACGGTCTGCCTTCAGATAACACCTCACAGAGGAGTGTCCTACAAAGAATGAAGATCTTCACCGAATAGTACCAATCTTAGGTCTTTCTTTCAAATCTTAGAAGCTATTCTGCAGCTTCACTTGTATTTGTCCTTATACTCCATTCCATTGTCCTGTCCTTTGCTAGGACATCATCTTTCTGTGATCTGTCACCTGAATCAAAGTACCTTGATTTTTATCAATCAGCTGCTTTGCCAGTTCAGACTCATAAATAAATGATTTCTAAGCTTTGGATATCATATTGTACCATCAGTACACAATCAGAGAATCAAGGATAAACTACTTCCCAATCCCAACGGGTCCAGATTCTTCTGGTCGGTAGCTAAAGCTGGTATTAAAAAAAAACACAATTTCACTACTAACACAAGCGGATGGTTCAATTGCAGCAACAATCATAGAAAAAACAAATCTACACCACCTAAAACTCCCACATTGGAATCCATAATGCCGGAAATTACTTTTCGACAAAGTCTAATTAGATGAATTTTGAAACAGCTCAATATCAACAAGATTTGGTCCTGGTAAAGTGCCCGTAATTGTACATAAAAGTGCGTCAATGAACTCGCACCGGTATTTTGCAGGAAGAGGTTTTTTCCTTCTTGTTTCAGCCTATTCCCAAAAAGAGCAAGAAAAATCTTCCAAATCACAATAGACCAGTTGCTCTGCTATCAGTAATATCAAAAATCATAGAGAAAGCCGTAAACCAAGAGATTCTTGAATATTTGGAAGGCTTTAACATATATGGCTTTCGGAAAGATCAACAGACGACCTTCTATCGTATGTCACCCTTATATGGAAAAACGCAATTGAGAAACATGGAGAATCAAGAGCTGCTGCGCTTGATATTTCTAAGGCATTTGACTGTTTATGGCCTGAGAGTTTGCTAGCCAAACTTCGATGCTATGGCTTATCGGTTGCTTTTTGTGTATGGCTCAGCTTCCTGAAAGAACTTTCTCTGCAAGTGGCTGTCGATGGATCTCTCGAATACTTTCACCATCAACACTGGTGTTTCTCAGGGATCCATATTGTCTTCAACCCTCTTTTCATTTTATATCAATCTTCTGAGCAATCTACGGTATTGATCAGATAAAAAATAAATAAAATCGTTGGTTGTAGCGTAACTGAGTCAATATGTAAATACTACGTCCAACGATTTTATTATTTTTTATAAGATCGATACCGTAGATTGTTGAGAAAAGTGGTGTGATGACAGCTACCTAGAACCTTCCGAATTACTTCTTAGTCTTCAGTACATTATCAACATCATCTTCTTTTTTTCAATTGGACCGTTAAAGATTTTTTAAATTCAGTTCTAAAGATATGAATGTCATTAATTACTATATTACTGATCAACTGAACTTTACACGTTTCGAGAGAAGAGTAATAGCAGGGCAGCCCTATAATCATTTATTTCTAATTTATTCTGTGAATAGATTCAAAAGCATCTGGAATTATTACAGTGCAAAGTGATTCATCGAATAAGACAGTTTTCTAGGAAGTTTACATAATTTTCATATTCATTTCTTTTTTTTTTCAATTGTTGGCGTATTGTTGGTACATGTTTCCTCAGAAGAACAAAACTCTGTGACAAGTTCGCCCTCTATGAGGAATAATTATAGAGAATCCACTCACCCGTCTCCGAAGGGAAACATATGCGAAAACGGCGGAGGTTGGATGGGTCTCGGTGGTTCCGAAGACACCGAAGGAGCAGGGCTACGAGGCGAAGAGGGATTCGATGGATCGGCTTCTCCTGTGGCGCTTCGGAGCTGTTCGGGGGATTCCCGACCGGCGCTACTCCTGCTGGAGCATTCTCTTTCCCGAGCTAGTTCCTCGTCTGCGTTCGTTTCCGGGGAGCTACTCGGGGGATGGCCATCTTCGATCTGCAACAAAAAAATAAAGCTTAGGGATGTTGTCTCGATTCGAACAAATTATTGCGAAAATGTTATGAAAATGTTACGAGTTTTTCTCAAGTCACGTTACAATAACGTTACACACGTTACATGAACATCAATCAATGGATGAAGTCACTTGCTCATAAACATCGCTTTGGAGCGGATTTTATGAAAATTAGAACCTAGATAATTGTCTGTCAACTTCAATCACAATACTTTTTGTATTCAGTATTGATGTGGATGAATTGGTAAAAAAGTATGCAACAGGCTGTTCCCAGTTCGAATGTATGCCTTTTGCCATGACTAACAAGGCATATTCTGCTATAGAAGACGTTTTCTTGTTCAATAATTTCTTTAAACCAACTACTCCATCCTTTCGTATAATTTAGAATAAGTGTGACTTGATACTCATTTCATCGAAACAAATGGATTAGATTGAATCAGAATTTGATGAGAGACAAAAAGAGGTAGTTTAGCAAACGTTTATTTCGTTTGGTTTTGAATCGTTTTTCTGAAATAACTTTCATATCATTGGGTTGGTTTTTGTAAATCAGAACTTCAGTATAAAAAACAGATTTCTTAGTTTTGGGTTGCCTAGTTTGCTACTTATGAAGTGTGTCGATATGAATGGAATTCTAATGTTTTTTGTTATTGATGACAGAAAATTAAAATACATATATTTGCTATTCATATTAGATCATTTGGAACATATAAATGGAAAGTAGGCTCCAAAAAAGGTTATTTGAATATACATTTGATAATTTGGATTTGCAGAGATTTTAGTGGAAGTAATTTTTTTCCTACAGATACATACTAGACAAATCAATAACTTGACGTGGTTCAACAATTATTTTCCTTTGTGGGTTTTCAGTGGAACTCCGATTGTGTATCATTTTATAGCATTAGGGCATATACTATTCGTAAAATTCAATTTCATCAAATTAATGTCATTAAAAAAAGTCTGCATGTTAATGACCCCATATATCATCTATAACAATTTATTTCATGATTTTCGTTATATGGTCATTCCTTCAATGTTACATAATGAATACTAAAAAAAAACATTTTTTCCTTCAATTTTGAAACTAGACATGAAGTTTTATTATCAACTGAATTATTCTAAAGTCACGTTACAATGAATATGAATATCAATCAATGGTTGATGTCCCTTGCTCATAAACATTATCGCTTTGTAGCGAATTTTGAAATGTTTTTAAAAATTCACGGGGTATCTCAGAATTGTGTTACCAAGTGATATCTCTATTATTTTGAAAGCTAGAAAAATGATATTAATACGGTATTGAAACACGTCAGAATGCCCCAGAAATTTTTCATTCCTAGGTTTTCAACTAAAAACTCGAGAAACGTTAAATGTTTTAGTATCTTGTAACTACCTTAGAAACAATTTTCCTGAAGTCGTATGTTTTTAATTTATATAGATATGTAGAATGTATATATATTCCATAATTTCACATAATTTACTGTCACGCAATTTAACCTTCAATGGACGCGTTAATTTAATGTAGTTCTTACTACATAATAATAAGTATCCGAAATCTCATAATACCAGTAATGAACTGCTATGTTGGGATTCGATCTTTAAGGAACCCATGAAATGGAATATCATTTTTAACTCAGTTTTTCGTTGCAAAACATTATAAGAAAGTTTTATATATGGTTGAAAACTAGAAATTTCATTGAATGTAATACCGCCAATTTTTTACCTTTTCTTCCTTCGTCTCCCCGTCTCTCTTCACAATGTCCTGTCCATCTCTTTTTCTTTGCTCTTCCTTCAATCTCTCTGCTTTCCTCCATTTCGCTCTCCTGTTCTGGAACCATACCTGAAACAAATAAAAACTTTGTATCAGATACAACCATTTCAAAGCTAACCCAATATTTGTCCAAACTGGTGCATTTTAGGATATGATCAAGAAAACAAAATTTGGGTTTTTGTCGTCTGTTAGTCTGAAATCTGCCCAACAAAAGAATTTCTTAAATATTCTTGAACAAACTATATTGTCAGAACTCAATTGACTGGAAACTTTTGTTTGTTCTGATAATAGTACCTTCAATATTACTGGAGTTTTATCGTAACACAAAACCTTTATTTTTAACACCACAAGATCTGTTTCAATCACCAAGTTATCATCTTCAAAACGAAGTTTATCCTCCCTTTTCTTCAAGAGGAAGATTAAACATCCTCTTGAAGATGGTCCTCTTGATGATAATCCCCGTCACCAGGAGGAGAAAATTGGACGATCTAACGCTTGTTTTCCTCGATAGTGAAGTTATTCCATTTTGAACGGAGGTGAAATATCTTGGCATTGTCCTTGATAAAAAACTCACCGGTAACGCTCATTTGGAAAAAGTTTCACACAAAACCAGACTGTCCCTATGAATATGTCGAAGAATTTGTGGTAAAACTTATGGTATAGGTCCCGAACAAATCTATTGGATTTAGGTGATGATTGTCAGACCAATGTTCACTTATTGTGTAATTGCCTGGTGGCCGAAGGCTTTACAGAAAACGGCTCAGGCGAATATCTATGGCTTACAGAGACAGGCTTGTCTGACCTTGAGTGGTGCCATCAGTACTACACCGTCAGCAGCCATGGAGATCCAGTAGGGATGAACTACGATCTCTAACAGGCGTTCTTACATTTTCATTTGAATCATCATATGAAGAGACTCCGACTCTCGGAAGACAGTGAGTCGCCTCTGTTTGGAAAATGATGAAACAGCAGAGCACATAATTTGTGCCTGGGAACCGAATTTTGGAAAATGGTGAAACAGCAGAGCACACAATTTTTGGCTGGGAACCAAATCAGGTTTTTACAGTTCGGCAGAGCCGTACTCTTACCATCTGACCTGAAAGACCACTCACCATACAAACTAATCAGCTTCGTTAACCAGCTGGGTTTATTTGGTCAGTGTGAAAAGGTGTGAGACACAATAAACTCTTGCGGGTTGCGGTAGAGGGTTGAATAGACCCACTCATTTTGGACCTAACATAACCCAACCATCTCCTTCTACATCGACCACCGAATGCTTGGATTGCTTTCTGTTTCTTTCTACAGCTTCTGCTGCAAGGCAACTAGATGAAATTAAACTAGATTAAAAATGTTTTGCACTTCTTCACATCATTTCACATCATTTTTAAAGGCTATCAATAATGAAAGTTGTTGTGTTTATTCTTAATTTTTTTAAAATATGTCATGTAGTGGAGAATAGATAGATTCCTATGAATATGGTTCAATGTCACATAACAGATCAGCAACGCATTTTAAAAAATATGATTGGTACAGCGTGAAATTTATTATCCACATATTACGGAGTTTTTTTTATGCTTTCTAGTTTATTCTCAGAAAGAATGAGGTTAATGAGATAATTTATTACTGTCACGGGATGTCCACTTCCTCTCCACACTATATTTCCAAATTTTCTTAAAGAGGTATACTACACCATAATATGCTGTTTTGAGAGTATCAATGTTCAACTCCGGTTCCATAAGCTGCTATCTTATTATTTCAAATATTTCTGACAAACCATTCGCATAGATTATGAAGAGTTTACTGAAAATAATTTTCTCAATCACCGATCCTTCATAAAAAAATAACTGTTGAGGTAATTAACTGAAAACATCGAAAAACTCAACAGAAACATTTTAATCAAAGAAATAATTCTCTTATTTCTTGATTTATAGGTTTATTGCCACAACCAATAGGGTATTTTCTTCTTTATTATTTTGTTCATTTCTTGGGCGACTAGAAATCTCGTGTACCGTAAAATGGGGTCTATAGAAGTAGTTTTTGACTTTTCAGACTCTATAGTTGAGTATGTATTATTTTTATCTAAAAGTAAAAATTGAAAAATGTGTATCATTGCTGATATAAAAGAAGGCTTTAGAACGCAATGTCAAACAATGTCAGTTTCTTTCAAATGTTGCGTTTTTCTATCCACCCTCCACGCGGGGTAAATGGAAACAGCACTTGTTTTAGCACTCAATTTATCAGTAAACCATGTAAAAGGCGAATAGAAACAATAACATTTCATCTTCAAGTGTATAGTCATGAGGAAATTTTTGAAAAATAAAGAAAATTTTCCACCAAAACGGTGATTACGAAAATAACAATATGAACTTTCATTACAAATATAGCAATGTAAGAAAAATAAATGTATCATATGATAGATCTGGTGCCTCAGTTTATTGTAGCAACATCTTTGGCAGGGAATCGGTAGGTAACTCTGGTTTTTAAGAATCAATATACTGACGAAATACTCAATTGAGATCATTTTTGTCGTTTAGTTGTATCAGAATACCTCAATGGTTTCAATAGATTCGCAACTACGAGGCGGAATCATTTCAGTTGAGTTTATTGGTAAGAATATAAAGGAAATATTGCGTTGCAAGCATTCATCAATAGTCTTTGAAAAAACAAATGACTGAAGAGATTATCATTAATGAGAATTTTTTTTCTGGAAAGTTTCCATTCTGGAATAGCTACTCTGGTAAACCAGTCGGCAAAGCTAATGGCGTCGAACCACCCACTACAACCTCGGTTGTATCTAGCACATATTCTGGGCTTTGTAAACAATAGAAGGAGGTAAAACTTTGCCATCAGCAGTAGCTGTGAACATAACTGGGACATATTAAATTATGTCTGGGCCAATTTGTTTAGTTTTGTCATATCATTTGAAGCTTTCTTTATTGAATTTGAACAATTCAGGGCATTTTCGAACTAATGCTTCATTTTTGTTTCTATCACCCCCATTTTCTATTCACCCCGTTCTAAGATATAACATAATTTTTCATATCTACTTCATGCTTCAGAAATTGATTCTCCAAAACTCGTGTGAAATGCATTGGCTGTTGTTGTCGCTGAGGAGGCGGGGGGTAATTACCTCTGTTAACCCCTATAAATCCACCCTTTTGCGAACCTACGGATCAGAAAGGCGCGAGAGAACTTCAACAACAAATTGAAGTTTGATGAGCTGTACATATTATCAAGTAGGTGAATTTCAATTGTTTGTTATTCATACTTCGATCTCAAACACTTACAGAGCCTGATTTAACTTGTAAAATCTATCATTTTCCTGTTTTCTAAATAATGTACTCGTAAAATAACGAGATCGTCTAAATAACGAAACGAAATCGTATTTCAGGAAGGGTAGTCCACTCCTCATCGAGAAGTGGTTCAAAAAGGTTAAAAACACGTGATCTCATCGGCACGAAAGCACGCCACTTCATGATCCGTATTATTGTTCTAATTGGGACATGCTTCGTTTCCCATTGTTTCTTTTCCCTCTCGACGTGGAAAACAGTACGGCATCCACGGCTCCTAATTGTTTTCTTTTGCTTGTTTATAATTTCATTTGTCCTCATCAAATGTCCATTGAGATAAAAGAAACGCTTCGGTGTTAAACCCTTCGTCGAAAAGAATTTGGTTGTGGAGAAGTAAAAGTGATGCTGCATCACGAACTTTCATCTTCACTTTCTCTTTCATCTTCACTTTCATTTCAATTTCAACTATGACATGTTCATTAGGATTTAACACATATTTATGCAGCATCATTGTTTTCACATCTACGCACGCTCACTCATCATATTTCATCATACAAAAACATTAACAACAAAGCCAACCTAACTTATTTCACCTGATACCTCTTATTAGAATTTTGACATTATTGTCGGCGGGCGCATGTGTAAAAGCAATTTACATTTTCACTAGGAATAGTTGACTTATTCGAGTATGTGTCACTGAATATGTAGGGTTATGTGGTTTTAATGCGTGAAATGTTCTAGTGAGAACTAATACGAGATATAGCAGTAAAAGTGCTATACAGATTATGGCTCAAAATCCCATGCCTTTTTTGTCAGTGATCAATTTTGCAAAATTATATTTAAAGGTCAATCGCACTGGTCAGCGAGAAAGGTCCTCCCCCATCAGGATGAAGTGAGTAAATATCGCATACCGTGGACTTGTGGAAAGATATACATCGGAAAGACCAAGAGATCGATGGAAACAAGGTTGAAGGAGCATGAAAGAAACTGCAGACTAGGTCGAACGGACAAGTCAGCTGTGGAGGAGCACGCACTGGAGTGAAGGAAATCATATGACTTATTTGAAAACACGGTACTCATTGCCTCCGGCTAGGGATACCATAGCTGACTTTTACGGAAAGTAATAGAGATCCACAAACACACGGAAAATTTCAACAGAAAAGAAGAAGCTGTGAACCTCAGGTTAGCTTAAGTTGGGTCCAAAGTAAGTGGGTGTATTCGACCCTCCACCGAAACCTGTAAGGTTTTATTGTGGCTCACACTCGACCAAATGAACCCAGCTTATCAACGAAGCAGATTAGTTTGTACAGTGAGTGGTTTATTAGGTCAGATGGTGAGAGACCGGCTCCGCCGAACTCTAAAAACCTGATTCGATCCCCAGCGGAGCTGGCAAAAAATATGTGCTCTGCTGTTTGGTCATTTTCAAACACACACTGTCTTCTGACTGTCCGAGTCTCTGCATATGATGATTCAAATGACAGTGACCTGTAAGAAGGCCTGTTAGACATCGTTCATAGTGTAGTACAACGCCTTGGAGTGAGCCAAGTCCATGTCCAAGTCCATGAATCTTCTGCCATCCAGGTGCTCAATATTTGTTTGGCAAAGCCTAGAGCGATGCAATGACAGATTCTGGTCCGATGAAGCTGCTTGCAGGAATCCAGACCAGGGACAATCTGTCAAGTCTTTCTATCGAGGAGAGTCGTTTTTGGCAATTTGCTACCAATTCAGACGTTGCTCAGTAGGAGACAAGAGCTTTCAACGCCGCTTGACTGTCCGAGCATATTTTTAATGACTTGTGTATGGGGTTGAATTCTTCCAATCTTTCCTCACACAATTCAATAACGTAAAACGTAAATTTCCACTTGAAATACAGTCGCATAGGTTCCTAGGCAGGTTGATATATCTGTCCTAGGTCTGCAACTGAAAACATCTGCACCAGAACCGGAAAGTGTTTTTGATCCATCTATGAACCAACATTTTTCTGCTCTTAGTATTTCCTTCTCCAGGAGGATCCAGTCTTCTGTACTCGGGAACAGTACTTCATAAGGCAGTTCGTAGTTGATAGTTGGAGGCATTAAGTGAGAAGTCATTTTCAGAATTCTATGGTTTCTAATGTCAACCAACAGTCTGTTGCACTCTGCATTAAATTGACTTGTGCAAATGACAATGTGCACAAGGATATATACAGTCCATCTAGCATCTCTCTCCAGAAAAATATGGAGAGGAAGTAGATCTAGAAGGATCTCCATGGCCGCTAACAGTGTGGTACTGATGGCACCACTTATAGCCAGAAAAGCCAGACTCTGTACGCCAGAGAGCTTCGCCTGGGCTTTTTTCTGTAAAGTACTCGGCCAATGGGCAATAGCACCATAAGTGGTCATTGGTCTGACAATAATCACATAAATCCAATGGATTTGTTCGAGACCTAAACCCCAAGTTTTACCACATTTTCTTCGACATGTCCATTTAGACAGTCTGGCTTTGTGTAAAACTTCTTCCAACTGAGGTTTCCAGGTGAGTTTTTCATCAAGGAGAGTAGCAATATATTTCATCAGCGTTCCAAATGAAATGACCTCACCATTGGCGTTAGATCGTCCAATTTTCTCCTCTGGTTGAAGGAGATTATCACAGTTTTGCTATCATTGACATACATCTGCTTCCTCAGGCACCAACTGTGAACAAAGTCCATCGTGCTTGAGAGGATATTACAAGCTAGCCTCCCATACGTTTGCAGACTTACTTTTCTTCTATCGAAGGCATCAAGTAGACTATCCATCAGTAGCGACCA
Organism: Leptinotarsa undecemlineata; assembly: GCA_015342065.1. Classification (NCBI taxonomy): domain Eukaryota; kingdom Metazoa; phylum Arthropoda; class Insecta; order Coleoptera; family Chrysomelidae; genus Leptinotarsa; species Leptinotarsa undecemlineata. Next base: position 13,686 of record WOGP01004451.1, read on the forward strand.
CACATGGGGAGATAGTACGCCACCTTGAGGGCTCGAAACCTAATAGCCTTACCGTGAAGAGTCGTGAATGCAGTTATATTTACCAGCATGGCATAGATCCAGCCAGTTATGGTCGATTCTATACCTTTCCTACCCAGGGATGATCCTGTAGATTTAGGTAGTGTATTGTTGAATGCTCCTTCAATATGGAGGAATACAGTTGTGAACCTAAATCGACTATAGAATCCCATTCTGAGAAATTCAAGAGTAGCAAACAGCATGACGGATGTAGAAAAAGGTCAAAGGATGGTATTGACAATACACTCAATCCAGGTACAGGTATTA
>WOGP01004452.1:0-14009 GCA_015342065.1 Leptinotarsa undecemlineata
CTCGCACAAGTTTCGACTTTCGAGAGTTGTCGTTCGTAGGGGGGGGGGAGGCGACAGCTGGAAAAACATATTTTAACAGGCAGATTTCAACATATGACAATATACCCATAACAACGTACTCTACTATGACAACATACCCAACTATTACAACACTCCAAACTATAACAACACATCCAACTATGTTAACACCACATATGGCTCACATCTGAACAATATTTATCATTAACTTGACGAACATATAATGAAATGCACACTACATATTGGATCTTTATTATAGATTTAATTTTAGCTTTAAAACTGTAAGCTATTATATTGGGGTTAAGGTAATCCCATCACATACCAGCAACGGTTTCACCACTTGCGCTTCGTAATTTTGTTTTCTTGTTCAGTTTTATATGATTTTTATATTTGTATCCAAAATCTGAATAAACTTTACTATATATTTTTATTATTATTATTCTTATGTTTATCATGGATATTATAAATAAAATACGAACATAAAAATACAAATATAAAACTGCCGTCACTCTCAAATTGAACATGTGGTTTAGAACATAAACACTCCTCATGAGCAGTATTTTGGGCAGTTTGATTGAAGATACAGTTTTCCAAATTTTAATTGATAATGAAAACTTATCTTTTGTATGTATTTTTGGAGAAGCAAAAATGTGAAAATGGAATTTTCCAAATCTCTCTCATACTTCTCACTTCTCTGGAAAGAAAAGTCTCTATAAAACAAATTTACATTTATTTTTTTCAATAATCAGTGATATTTGCAAATGGCTGAAGATGTCATAAAAAGGATTTGGAATGTGGTACACACACATAATTTCTTTCGAGATACCCCCAACTCTGCAAACAGCACTACACAGTCAACAAAACCATCCTGAACACAAGCAGAAAAATATTGTACAAATTTTGTTTGATGCAACTGGAATGTCATTGTTGGCTCATTATATTGTTTAATGATGGCATACACCCAAGATATGAGATGATAACACTTTTCTTGGTTTCATAACTAATTTGAGTATCATATAACTTAATACTAGAAATAAAATATCTATCTAGTTCGAATATAATACACATAAGATGCAAAACAGTTTCCACATAGGCCGTTTTAATAAACACTGATGATTTTTTTCTGAAAGTTATCTAGTAATTTCCCATTGAATTGTAGAAAATTTCAATAGATTTGATTTGGAAATGTTGTTTGTTCTCAATACTACTACAGTTTACTTCTTTAAAATAAAATTTTATGACTTTTAAAAAAGTTAAGAATTTTTTTTTTCAATCAAGTGTTATTTTGTACAAAAAATTCCAATATAGATGTAACTGAAAAATATACATCAGTGTGAAATGAAAACATTTCACCGAATATGATTAAAATTCATTTACAATTATTATTAAAACATTTTGAAAAACATCGTGCCTATGTGAAAACTGCAGGTATTATTGACAGCATGAAAAACAAAAACTGATAATGAAGAAAATCTACATTTTAGCTGAAACAGCAATATATTCTGAAACTATTACGAATTAAAATGTTTTCAATGCTGCCAACTATTCGGGAATTCAGGGTTCAATATTTGTAACCAGTACACGCAGGATGATCTGACGAAAAGAAAGAGGTCATTACGAAATTTCCACCTTACAAGCGAAAGTGAAATTCACTTAAAAAGTAATCATTGATCTGACAAAGCTCAATTCATATTTTGACAACCCTTCTATAAATTTTTATATAAATAAAGGATATAAAAATATCAAACCTTAGGCCATAAGCCTTCTTCTGAATAGACGGTTAACTGAAAATGAAATTATGACTAATGCTAAAATATTAAAAAAGAATATTTTCATTCATTTTACACATTCAGGAAGGGTGGAACTCTCAAATTCAATCAGAATGTTGTACGGGAAAGAAACAGATAGATCAGTAGTATGAATGTCTACAAACCAAAAAACAATTGAATTTTCTTAATGTTGCGGAAACTTTTTTTTTAAATAACTCCCCATCTATAACAAAGACTTTGATTTTTATTCCAGAAACACTTTGTTGTGAGATTTTCAAGAAACAGCTTTACAAAAATGTGACAAAAAAGTGTTTCGCTATACAATAGCTTCTTCAGGCGTGTCTATACTAAATTCATTCTTATACTATACTGCCACCCTTGATGAAATAAATTTATAAACAAATGATTCATTATGACTTTTAAATTTTGGGAGCTTTAAGTTTTTATTAGCAATCTGTGAGTTTTTCCAAGACATGTAAGTATTACGCATATGAGGTTAAGTGGTAGAACAATCTGTACTGTTCTCCACTGCAGTTTTGAACTTCGCTCAATGAAAACCATCATTATTATTATTATTATATAAGAAAACTACCGTTCTTTGATAAGCAATCTTTTAAAAGATCAACAATTTGTCTACTTTCAGAAAATAAGTAGAAAGGAGTCTACTGTAGAAATTTTGAGTAATATGTAGGTTGTTAATATTCCAGAAGAATATTGAAGTTTATGAAACAATTAGTAATTTTATCAACCAAGTTCAGTGAAATTTAGTACAAATTACAATAGTATAATTAATCATTAAATATCTTTATACACTACATGTCTTAGTTTTCCCCTCTGATTATTAAATTCACAACGAATACTATAACATGTTGATAAGAGAAGTTGTGTATCTAGAAGGTTGCTCAAATAAAATTTATGATTCAAATTAAACCTTCTATCCCTATTACCAAAATATATAGAATAACAACAGAATATATGATGTGACTCAAATGAATTAAATTGATATGTTTTCTTCAGATAAATATTACAAATATTTAAAGGGACTGTTAATCTACTCATCAGATCAATTACATAACCTCAGTTTATCTTTTTATTCATATGCAGTACCTTCAGGAATGTAAAGCGATAAATAATAAAACTGAAGCAGATTCCATTTCACCTCCACTTTCACGCAGATCATCTTGACGTTTCACTCACCCTGTATGAAAGTTACAGATGTAATTTTTCATAAATTTATAATATTATTCTAAAGAGTTCAACATTAACAATTGTTTCAGGACTTTCGTTTGTGATGTTTCCCTTATTTCTCCTGCCAGAAACATTTCGTCAACGACAGTATAAACTTTATAAAAGTTGAAAACAAGATCTAATTCACAGACATTGTGGAAATATTCATTGAGCACCTCTACAAAGTTGTGTATTGCTTCTAAATAACATAAATTATTGTCATTCACATCTACGCATATGCAGAAGTACAGGCCAGCATATCGTCGATATACAATTTTGAAGTTACGAAACTGAAAAATAGATAAATGTTAAATTCTGTGAGTAGCTGTGGATGAATAATAAGTAGGAGGGTTTCAATTGTGGAAAATGTTGGAACCAATACTCTAAATTACAAGGTGCATAAAAATAAACCTGTCATTAGTGTGGAGACTTGTCTTGGAATTTTACGACAAAAAAAAAATATGTGAGAAAGGATTCAAGATATTGGTTAGGCACAACAGATTTTCATGTTTTGACATTTTGTTATCAATAAAAAATTATTGAATGTCAGCTTTTCTTAATTATTTTGACAGAATGGTCAATTTGATTCATGACTCGAATATCGTCAATTTGATTTTTGCTTTTTGTCCCAAAAAATTTTATTAATTTTTACATTTTACCTCAGTTAAGTTTTTACAAGAAACATTTCATAACTAATAATAAGGACAAGACTTGATCCAAAGTTTTTTCATAAATCCATCTAGTTTAGCAAAAAGATTATCCGAATTTTGTGGATCTTTATAGAGTTCAACTCAGTGTAAATTTTATTTCTTTTTTCTGTCAACAGTATCTAACTTGATTATTAGTCATATTAGTATGGAATATGATGGGTTCAACATCAATATTGTTGAGGCCTTCCTCATTTATAACATAAAATGTGGTTTATTATTGACTGATTTATTTATTCTAATAACTTCAACTTTCATTTCATTCAAATAATCATAATTTTCATTCAATCCTTTATTCAAGAGATATTTCAATCACCTATAGTTTCTAGATTGTTTAGGTTTTTTGTACCATTTACGTCAGCAGAGCTAGCAAAGATAATACTTTTACCCTGAAGAATAAAATTCCTGATTACTATAAATTAAGCTCTTAAGGTTTTGGAACTACGGAATTTTATAAACATGATATTCGATTTCGAATCCAGAATAATACTAGAAAGTCGTAGATACTGATTTTGCTCACCTCAACAAAATTCGTATGTTTGGCATCTCTTACAGTTACTACAGCATGAACTTCTTCAATGAGTTTCTGTTTCTCATCATCGTCGAAATTCATATACCATTTGGCTAATCTTGTTTTACCAGCTCTGTTTTGAATGAGTATGAAGCGAATCTGTAACAAATAACAGATTGGACTGTTACTTTATAGGAGGCGTTTTCCTTAGTAAAAGAAACTGATAAATATAATTTCCAAGCGTAGATTAAAATTCCACTGTTTCGAGATATAAATATTTAAACATTTTTACCATTTTCCAAGATGATTTATAACTTGTTTTTTAATGTTATGAAGATTTTTTAAAAACTTATACCCTAAGTATCTTCAAAATAGAAAGATTTGACGTTCTTGTAGATGCAGTGTTGCCAATGTGAAATATTAATTGAATTAAGAAACCCTAGAGTCTAGAGATAGCTTTCTATTTATGGCTGCGAACTGACATTTGTTTCATCTTTGTTATTACCTTTCTTTGATAAACATCTTTTCAATAATCTCTGTTACTATATTCATGTGATTATACGCGTTAACATTAATACATCTTAATGGCGCTACTGTCATAGATATGCTACTATTCAGGTATCAATAGTGATATGAATTTTTCAAACCAAAAAATGGTATGAATAGTATTGACAGTATCAATAAGTTTAACAAGCATTTCGACAAATAATCTTTGATTTCTGTTTCGAAAACATTGTCATAAGAGACGGAAGGATACAATGGAGGGAGAAGGACAGTAGCATCATTTTCAAATGTTACAAGATATGAGCAGCTTCTCGTCCCAGTTTGTTATGCTAGTTGCGTAAATATCGTATATTCAAGGTATCCTTCTAATTTCACCAAAGGCCAGTCAATAGTTGAATTAATATATTTGTAAATTATGTCAGGATGTTTTCTAATGTAAATTATAGAGTGACAAAAAGGTGAAACTAAAAAGTCTGGCGCACGTTCCCAATCAACAAAACTACAGGATCTTTCACGACGCCCGATTCATTATAACCTATTTGGCGTCTTCAAGATATGTTTTCATGATCTCCAGAAGAGGTCAACTTGGTTGGGAAAATGTGTTTCGAGAAATGTATTGAAGTTCTGGTGATTGAAAAGAGTGTTGGTTTTGAAATCCAAAAAGATATATTGATTGAGTCAAATAAAAAACAATCGAATTTACAGTCTTATAAATTTACAAAGAAGTTCATGTATAAGAAAAGAACAACTTTGTACTGAAAAGTTCCATGAACTAAGCATAATCTGAAAAAATGTAAATAACTTCGACGTTATTGATCACATCTGCTGAAATACAAAATATTTCTCTCAATATTCTCTCGGAATAATGCGCCACGCGTATGTCTCAGGTTTAAAATATTGTAACACCAACGACAAGGTAAATTACTCAATAAAACTATGAAAATACATTTTTTTCATAATACAAAAATGAAAATGCAGAATTTTTTATCCCGTCAAAAAAACTACACTCCTAGCGATATCTAGTGAACAAATGGATTACTTTCCTTAGTTTTTATGTTCCATAGAAAAGACCATTCAGTTATCAAATTTCATGTGTCCGAGGATTTCTAAATATTGTTTTGTCTATAGTCAAAGCTTTTATTATTATTGATCAAGAGGTGAAAATTTCACTTGATTTTTTTATTATTAATTATTATTCATTGTAACTGGAGTCGAATGTATTACTGCGTTTCTAGTGGCTGAAGCAATCCGTCAAAAAGTTCCTTTTGAATTTAAGAACTCATCTTAAAACAAAAATAGTGAAAATTCAACTTCAAAGAGAGTCACGAATTTAGCAGATTTATAATGAAAAAAAAAATTTATTTTGACGTCATTTCTTCGATGAAAAATATCTACTTTTGTATAAATTGAATTTTCCGTTCAATGCCTAAATAATATTAGGATTATTTACAGAAAATTCAGAATGACATGAGTTTTCAACTCAATAAAAAATATTTCAGATACAATTATAGATAATCCATCTAATCTGTTGGATCCCTGATCCGTCATTGGTCCATTCAAAGTGAAACGCATTTAAAGCATTCCGTCAGAAATTTTCTTTTGAATTTAAGAACTCGCCCCAAGAGAAAATCCGAAAAAAACAAATAATGAAAGTGTAAAATGTAACCTCGAAGTTAGTCACAAATTTAGCAGATTCAGAATTAAGAAAAATAAAAATTCATTTATTTTGAAGTTATATATTCCATAAAAATGTCTAGGGGACGAGGTATATCTTTCTAGTATTAATTTTTTCAGTAAAATGTCTAAATGAAACCATGATCATTTGCAGAAAATTGAGTATGACATGATTATAATTCAATAAAATATTTTATATACAATTATAGATAAGGAAACCAATCATCTTTTAACCTCCCAGAGTAACAGAAGAATTTTATCAATTGACATGGAATATTTTTAATGGGACTAAGATTGCACCTAAAACTAGAAATATCCCAAAACAAATACCACATATTTGATTGCTCCCAAGATAATTGACAAAAAACTTGATTACAATTTTCCCCTAATGCTTATAATTAATTTATAAATTACGAAAAATTGAATGTTGTTTATATTGAAAATGTTTTCAAACATAGAAAACCTAAAAATTAACCTTGTTCACCTTTAAATAACAGAAATAACTCCCTTGAATTGTACTCACAACCTTGGTAGTTCAAGAGGCTTGGCCAAAAAATGAAACTTTTTTTTCAAATATTTTGGAATGAAATGGAGTGCAAATATAAGAAAAATACTCTTCTACCTCAATGAGTTCTATAAAAATAGTTCATTTCATGAAGTTGATGGTCACATTTGAATCAGCCATCAAGACGATTCAATAACTATCAAACACAGTCTCTTAGATGTGACTTGGAAAGTTATGGGTGAGTTTATTCCCAATAAACAATTGTGTGACTATTTTGAATCATTCCAACGACAAAGCCGAATATGCCTGATAGTTCAGAAACTATTTGCTAAAAACATGTAACTAGTAAACTGACTCAATATTTTGTCAACCTATGCATTGTGATATTTACATAAGTGGTATGCAGTTATAGTTTTTTTCAACAGAGTTAAAGGTTCTAAGGGATTTAAAAGGGTAAAATTGAAATAACTTTCATTCGGTATAATATTGAATTGTACTATTTGTCAAAAATTGTCATGGGAGCTTTATAACTTCTACGTTCTGAATATAGAATTCAGTTACATTTCAGTCAGTCAGTATTGCTCAATGAAATGTTTATGCAATTTATGCTTCTAGAACATTTACAATACAGACATTTTGAAATGGTTAACAAACTGTGATGCCAAAGAAAAAAATATTGTGGAAGGTGAAAATATTCAAAGAATGACTTTCCTGTACAAAATATGAGTTTCATTCAATATAATGTAATACTTCTATGATTATATTTCAATTCCTACATTACGATGCATACATCTTCAGATAATAAGCAGTGATGTCAAAAAATATATAATGTTTATACAAGTCATGCTAATACAACTAACTAATATTCCAATTCCTGAATAACAATAAACATGTCTTGAGATAATCAACGGGCAGAACTGTCAAAACTGAAGATAAATATAAAATAAAATCACCGTTTTTTGATTTGAAATATCTATGTAAGAATATACAGTAGAACTCCTATTATTGTGCCAGAAAAGGTCATTTCAAATGTAAAACACCTGTAATACTTTTCTTGACGCGCGTTTCACCAACCAAGTTGGCGCCTTCAGGAGATGAAGAAAACTAATGGTGAAACACTTACCTAGAAGATTACTGCATTTCTGGTGTACGGAAAAGTGCTTGTTTTGGGAAACTACAATGTGATATTTCAAACATTATATTACTGTAAACATCAATAGATTACAGTATATTAGATATGGTACTTACTGTAGCTACATTTCAGTCTGAGTCAGAAAATGCTTTACTCCCATTCGACCTCCGAATGCACATAGTTTGCAAAGTAATTTTGTCCGAAAAATATAAACTTGTAATTCATTCCATTACAGTGATCTGGATAAGGAGTGTTCTGAATAGTTGTATTTCAGATAATTGGAGTTCCACTCTACCATTGGTAGCAAAGTGCCAAAAACCACTCTGCTCGATAGGAAGACTTAACAGATTGCTGCAAGCGGCTTCATCGGACCAGAACCTGTCATTGGCATCGCTTTGGACTTTGCCCTGGAACACCTAATTGATACCAAACAGCTGTTGGACTACAGTAGGGATGAACTACGATGTCTAACAGGCTTTCTTATTGGTCAGTGTCATTTGAATCATCATATGCAGAGACATGGCCTGTCGAAAGATAGTGTGTGTTGCCTTAGTGTGTGTTGTTTAGAAAATGATGAAACAGCAGAGCATATACTTTGTGCTTGCCCCGCTGGGTACCGAATCAGGTTATTAGAGTTCGGCAGATCGGTACTCTTACTATCTGACCTGAAAGACCACTCACCAGCTTCGTTGGGAAGCTGGGTTTATTTGGCCGAGTGTGAATAGGTGTGAACCACAATAAACCCTTGCGAGTTGTGGCGGAGGATTGAATAGACCCACTCACTTTAGACCTTACCAACCTAACCCCTACTGTACCAAATATTCGGCTATTTCATTGTGACTACTTAGATTGTTAAGCTTAGTTAAGTTTTTAACACTGAAAGTAATTTCTTAGAAATAACAGACACAAAATATAACCGATATTAGAATATGCTGAATTGTATTTATTTTAAGTGAAAAATAATATTTTCACAACTACTTTTTTTTTAACAAAAAATTTCCAGGTAGGAAAAGAGGAAGGCCTGCTGTAGGTGATAAAGCAAAGGAGACTCTCTTGCAAATGGATGAAGATAACCAAGTTCTGTTGATGTTTAGGGACTATGCCAGTACCTTAGATGAGAAGCACGACCGCCATGAAAGAATTGTGAAACAAAGTCGAGATATCACCATTGAGGCCAAAAGGATCATATTTTTACTACATAATACCAATACTGACATGTGAGTGCACTTTTTGAAAAAAGTTTTTTATTATAGTACTTATAACTCTAAATTGTGTGTGAAATTTCAACTAGATTAACTATCCATTAAAGTTATTTTACTATCCATTAAAGTTATAGTGTGAGATTTTTGTGATTATGAAGTTCAAACAATTATTTTTTCAACATAACACATGAATCACTTCAAATTTTTACAAAAATTGGGAGAACAAAGTGTTTTATTTTCAAAACAGTTTTCCTACTTTGCAGGTAATAACCCATAAACATGTTTTTGAAAGGCTTCAATAGCTTCTTGAAATGATGAAAATCTATGTCCATGCATTTTTCATTCGGAGAATTTGGAGAATCAACCAGGAGAATAGGGACTCCACTAAATAAAAAATTATAATAGTTGTAGTGCTTTGAAACCTAGAAAAATATTTACATCTAATATGTTGAATACTCTCAACAATTTTTAAATGTGAAAACCATAATTTGAAAATAAAATATATCTGTCGAAGTGCTGTACGAGGACTGGTGTTGGCAAACAAATTGTTCCATTCAGGATAAACAAATCTTCATGGCCTTAAAGAATTGCTTGATCCATTAGAATGATTTGAGTTTCTTGATGGACTGGTATTGTAAAATTTGGCCTGAAGATGAATTAAGATTAGTGTGTGTAATCATTGTCAGTCATCAAGTGAATATGATTATTCCATAAATACCTTATCACTGAAATATTTTGGAAGAGATTAAAGATCTTGGAGTTATATTTGACACAAAATGCCATTCTTGAATCATACTATTAGACTTGTACTCAAATATCTTAAACTTTTTCATATCATTAAATGGATCTGATAACGCTGTAACTATAGCTCTGTAACAAAAAGCTGCCGGAGGATATTGCGAGTGAAAAAAATGACAGAATATTCAAAAATAAATTGAGAAAGCTTCTAATCAGTAAATGTTACTATAAAGTAGATGAATTTTTATTGAGTGACTATGGTATCTGAATGTATTTCGAATATGTATCTTATACTACTAGGTATATGACCGGTGATAATTATCAAAATATTACTTCATAATTTTTACTATTATTTTAGATTTTATACATACATGTGCTGTGTTTACTTTTTTTGACTATTCCAATATCATTTGAATTATGATCTGACTGGAATAAATTTATTATTATTATTATAATATCCCAATTGAAAAACCATTTTGAATGCTGCAGATTGCAAGAACTTATTTTGAAACTTCTCTATACGTACTTTGTGGTTTGAATATGAAGGACTCCACAAAACCGAGGCATAATCAAGAATCAACCTTATCAAAGAACAGAACAAAATTTTCAGAATGTGTGCTTTACCAACTCTAAAGATATATAGTAATAATGATTAGTGGAATCCTTGGTGGAATGGTGCTCTATCAAGTCTTGAATCTCGAGATCATTCCAACTTGCAGCACGAAGACAGAAATCTTGGCCGGCTAAATGCAGAAGGCTATCATTCTTGGCTCATTGAGTCTGCTTAGGGTTCACCAGCTTACCTTCTGTAAAATAATGATAATAATAATTAAGTGTTTTTATTTTGCCTTTTATTTATTGAATAGTCAATAGAACAGAGTTAGTGACAATTTAACAGCACATAACTAGAAGACTTTCTACTGTTCTTTGATGAGGTCAATTCTTGATTATGCTTCAGTTGTATGGAGTTCTTCATATCCAAACCAAAAAGTTTAGAGAAGGTTCAAAATAAGTTCTTGCATAAGTACATCTCCCCTTACGAAGACGCCACCTATGGGATCGACAGAGAACTCAATCCTGAATATCAAGAGTTGAACAATGCTCAATATCAAGAAGGCGTCTGGTCCTGATGAAGTGTCTGTCATCATACTTGAAAATTGCGTAGATGAACTCGCACCAGTGTTTTGCAGACTTTTCGACCTGTCGTACAAGGAAGGGGTTTTTTCCTGCTTGTTGAAAAATTAGTGATATCAAAAATCATGGAGAAAGCCGTAAATCACCACATCCTTAAATATTTAGAAGACTTCAGCATCTTGAGCGATCATCAATATGGTTTTCGGAAACAAAGATCAACAGGCGACCTTCCATCGTATGTCATCCATATTTGGAATGACGCAATCGAGAAACATGGAGAGTCAAGGGCTGTTGGGCTTGATATATTTCTAAGGCCTTTGACCGTGTGTGGCATGAGAGTTTGCTGGCCAAACTTCGATGCAATGACTTGTTGGATCATTGTTGTGCATGCTGGCTCTCCAGCTTCCTGAGAGAAAGTTTCCTGTAAGTGGCCGTCGATGGATATCTCTCGAATAAGTTTACCATCCCAGTTCCCCAGGGATCCACGTTGTCACCAACCCTTTTTTCATTGTAAATCAACGACTTATTGGACGAAAGAAAAACAAGAATCCAATACACTGCTTTGCTGACGACAGCACACTTGTTTCGTCATTCCATTTTGATTGGAATCCTGGAGGACATCGGCTGCGGATGCACATCTTCACCGGCAATAGGAGATTGCATATCTTAATGAGGTTCCAGAAGTGATTTCAAATTGGGGTGAAAGTAATCAGGTTCAATTCAATGCCTCAAAGTCAGGACAGACAATTCCGCTTTCTGCTTCGATAAGTTTGTTGGGGGTTAAAATGGACACCAATACATCTTGGGACAATCATATTGCTGGAATTACAAAGACTGCTTCTCTAAAGATTGGAATCCTGTTCCGAACCAGAAAACTACACACTTCAGCAACTTTTGATGCTTGATAAAATTCAGGTCAGACCTTATTTAAAGTATTGTTCACATGTATGTAGTTCCGCCCCTAAGCATGCCCCAAAGCTACTGGATTCCATCCAGAAAAGAGCCATCCGTCTGATTCAATATGCGAACATCACTTGTGATCTTGATAGTCTGGAACATGGAAGAAAGGTTGGAGATTTGGCTCTCTTCTATAGATACTTTAACGGAAAGTGTTCAAGTGACTTGGCACATTTGATTCCACCAAGAGAGGCTACGTATCAAAAATACGCCACGGACTGTGGCTGCTCATCATTTTGAGGTTCAGCTTAGTACACCTCCGAACTTCACTATTTAAGAATTCTTTCATTTAGATAACTGCGTTTATGTGGAATAAACTTCCTGAGAACGTTTTTCCAAATGGATTTAATTTCCAGCAATTTAAATCCAACAACGCCAACAACGCATTTGTGGTTCAGCCTAGCACCATTGATAAGACCTATAGCGAGTCGAAACAGCGTTATATGCTGTTGAATCATAATGGCATCGTGTTTGGGCTCTGGTTCTCAACTAGTAGCCTTGCAGTGAAAGCTGCAGTTGAAGGCAAGGGGCAAATAACGTCGACGGTCAATGTCGAACTCTCTTTGCAACTGACCGCCTTGGGGAGTCTCGTTTTTCTTTGATATCCGAGGATTGAGTTCTCTGTCTGTCCCATAGGGGCGTCTCCGTAAGGGGAGATGCTGTCGACTTAACTTACTCAGGCTTGTCCTTTAAGGACTGTTGAGTCCAGCAACGCAGTAAGTTGTTATTATCTGCATCATTCAAAACGATTTTTCATTTAGGACATTATAGTTAAAGCAATGTTACATGTATTTTTCATATAACTATATTTGAAAGCATACGTATTTGTAATGATTTAATATTTTTCCACAAACTTCTATGTGGTGAAAGTTGTCGTTCACAACTCTCAAGCAACATAAACTTGAGAATCAAACACAGACAAACAGGTGATGAAACTATTTTGTGGACTGATGCTGGTTCTTACGAATATATATTTATCTGGAACAAATCAAATGTATTGCAATCTGTTATATGACAGAACGCTTGCAAAAACAAGCTATTATTTTTTGAACGGGTCAACTCAAAAAATTGAAATTTGGGATAATGATAGATGGCGACTGGGGGCCATCTGGGAAAAAAATTAAATGGAAAAGGGGATCTTGTGATACAGCTTTTTGAAGCTCCTGACAAATGCTTCACAACCCTAGAATATAATAACAATATCTTCATCTAATACAAAATGGCGGAACTTTTAATAATTGCCTGAATCCATTGACATTTAAGTACATAATATGAGGTAATTAAGCTTGAGGTTAGTTCAGAAGATCTCCAAATGGTTGCCTTAAACTTCTTGGCATATGAACAGCTTATCCGATATTTTACGCCGAACATTTTCGAACACACTAACATCAATATCTCTACAAATATTTATTATTCACTGGCGTATATCCAATATTGAAGCAAGTTCAGTTTCGTACACCTTTTGCTTCAAGTAGCCCCATGAAAAAAGTTCAAAGGTGCCTTATCTGGCCAGCGGGCTGGCCATTCTGTAGGATATCGACGGCCAATCCAAGACCGGGAAAAGTAGTATCCAAATAGTTTGTTACTTACCTGGAGTAATGTGTTCTTGTCCATCTTGTTGGAATACAATATCCATATCGAACTCATTAGGATTCGCTTCGGCGATTTCAATGATGAGAGGGTCAACAATTTTCTGGATATTGGGTATGTGTTTCCTGGAAACCGTGAGGGTTGGTGTCACTCCAATTTCTGCAATTTTGTCTGTGAACATGCCGTTTAAAAAGAATGTACATTCGTCACTAAAACAAATATTGTGGAGATAGGTGGGATGCCTTGCAATGGTTTCCGTCATGATTTGGCAGAATTCTGTTCTTCGATCAGGGTCATCTTCAGTTAATTGGTGTACCATTTTAATTTTGTATGGATGATAC
>WOGP01004453.1:0-14008 GCA_015342065.1 Leptinotarsa undecemlineata
TGAGTTCTACTTTAAATGAATGCTAACAAATTGCACTTACATGGAAAACACTGCCATCCTCACTGGTATACATATATATGTTTCATCTTAAGACACTTGCCCTAAGGCTCGTCAGTACCAAATTGGATAACATTATAGAAAATACACACAATCCATTCATAAATTACAAAAAATTACAAAAACTTTCTTTCTCAAAAATTAATCACTCCTAAAAATATAACCCCTTAATTCAAACTTTAATTATTGGTTTCTGGAATATACAACTAATCACAGAACTTCATATTGGCCTTGAATACATATTTTTTTAACTGATTCACTCAAGATTGAACACTTTGAAAACCGGATGTACACATCGTTTATGTTTTTTTTTTTGATCTTCTGAAGTTATAACGCGTAGACAAGTCTCAATGACGTTTGTGCTCGTTTGTGATAATATATTCCAGGTACGAGGCGAAGTTTATTGAAATCAGCTGTGTTACGTAACAAGAATTAGAATTGTTTTTTCTGTTTGGGTGATCATCAGGGCCGTAATAGAAAATAATTATTCATTCATTTATCATCGATGATATACCGAATTTTTTTTTAATAATTTTTTTCCAATATGTTAGGATATAATTTTTAAATTGTTGGCTTTTCCCTTATATCTTCGGAACCAACAGAGATAGTAATCGAAAGTAGGCAACTTCACCACAATGAATCCTACTTTCAATATTTTATCGTTTACGAGATCGTCATGAATAAAATCAAATTATTGAAATTTGAACAGTTATTGCTTTTATGCATAAGTTGTAGTTGATATATCAATGTTGTGTGTGTGGAGCTTTCAATTATCTACAGAAATGAACTTTAAACGTTCAAGCCAGTCTCGAATATACCTACAAAGTAGGTTGAATGGACTGACGCCTATCAGAAAACAACTACACACCTGGCTAATACCACGAAGAGCGTTGGATTATATCCGACAGGCGTCAGTGCAGGAATCTTCGTCAGTGCAGGAATATTCACAGAAGTTTTCCTGCACATGCGATTGGCAATACAACTGAAAGAGTGACATTTTGTTGTTCGCTGCAACTTAGGAAGAGGAATGAAATACTCTGAAAGAATTCCGATTTTCAATTATGGAATATTATTGACTTCAGGTAGATGATGGCCACTATGTTGCACCGATGAGTGGGTAATGAGCCCAAAACTGGTAGGAAATTTCCTGTGAAGATTCCTGCACTGACGCCTGTCGGATATAATCCAACACCCTTCGTAGTATTAGCCAGAAGAGTAGTTGTTTTCTGATAGGCATCACCATTCAACCTATTGTGTAGGTATATTAGATACTGGCTTGAACGTTTGAAGATCATTTCTTCAGATTTGTTTACTGTCAGTCTTCAAGCAAAGCCCACTGACTAATAAGAATGTTTTCATTTGTATATACTTTTCTTTGTATGATCTAGGATAAGCATGATTACTCTAACACAAATTGAGAGTTTGTCAGAAATAAAATAAATCTTACTGCTACTACTACATGTCGTATCTGGATGATGAACTTCCATAGTGAAAAGAGTAGATTATTAGGAGATATCAGTTTTGGTAGGTCGCTTTTTGGCACCTACATCTCCATCTCTAAATGAAAAATATGGGAAACTTCCAAAGGAGAATAGAAAGCAAGTATGTTCAAAATAAACTCTATAAAAAATATGTAGATCATGGAAGAGACTGCCCTTTTGAAACTTGTTATTTCAAAGTACTTTCCATCAAAGACTTCATTTTAAACTCAATTGCTCCGTCCATTCGAAAGTTTTGTAATACTAAAAATTTTTCCTAAAAATGCATCCTTTTCAATTTATATATTGTTGGGTTATTCTACTATTTTGTTGCAGATGATTTGGGGTTACTAGCTCAAAAATGTTCGGTAACTAAAATTCTTCGAGATAGTAGAACATCACAGTATCAAAAAGTCGACCAATAAATGTTGAACATTATTATATTTCATTGAAATTATCATTCTGTCCATTTTCTGTTATTTATTAATTCATTAAATCCAAAGATCAGGTTTCTTCGTATAATTTGGCGGTTTCTTCTCAACTGAATATCATTTTCAATTTGGTAATGACCCTGTTTGGGTGTATAACAGATAATTCGTTGTGGTCTACATCATGCTATTGAGTTACCTACTCTCTGAAACTATTCTGCCAATTACTTTCCACATTTAATAATCTAATTAGAAAGAAAGTTAAAACAGAAACTAACTAATAACGGTTCTCTTCTCCATCAATTAATTTAATTAGTATAACGTTAGGCAGTGCGTGTTATGGAAAATAATTTGTAGCAAAATGTTAAGAAAAACTCTAGTGATGAGCAATCAGTGTCATTCACCATCATGTAAAGAACCCGCAGGGGTTTGTTATAGAATACCGGTTTTCAAAACTAGTCATATTCGTTCGATTTGAGCAGTTCTTTCAATTAAATATAACCATCGACGTAAGTAGAAATGGAGTGTGGCAGCTTGTATCAATCTTCCACTACTCTCAGATGTCAAATTTCACACGACCGTCCCTAAATACGGCATTTTGTACAATAATTCAAATACTTGAAGCTGATATATGCAAATACATTTTTCATGAAAACGCTTTTTTATGGGCGTAACGTTCTTAGGAAGTTTACCTGTTCAGCATAGGATCAATAGAAGGTAGTAGTTAGGTAATACTAACAGAAAGTAGTCAGGACACTAGCATATAAGAACACTAACATGCTAGTGAAATACAATAATAATGATCTATTGAGAACGCTAACTTGATTAGCGAAACGCGTATCGAGGGACCGTAGATTTTGTTCTGGTGTTAGGAAAGTGTTTCAATAGATTCATTAGAGCTTCTGTTGAATAAGAAAATATTCAATTGGGGTGACTTCGTCTTCTGGGGTAGCTTTGCCCAGTTTTGAAAAAACAGTTTCGTGCCTCCATAGTAAATAGGTGATAGGTCATTAAAGGCGCTTAAGTCAATGAAACATATTTCCTCAATGACATTGAGATATTCTATAGTTTGTAGGTCATTTCCTATAAGTGCTATCACCAATTAACTGTTTTGTTTGTAACGTGTGTTATCCATGACAATTTGAGCTCTTCAAAATTATATATACACAGCTTCTACCAGAAAAAGGCGAGTTTAATCACTAGTAAATGTAATGAAGAATTTAATCCAACTGCAATTTCGTTTCTGCACCCAACCTGTTGACTGTTATTCGAGAGGGCAATGTCATCCCACGTTCGTACATTGTGATTTTAGTTGTTTTACTTTCTCATCCTTCTTATAAAGATAGCATTGAAATCACCAAAAAATACAACTTATTTTGTCGACAAAATTTCAAAGACTTTTATGTCGTCCATAACACTTTTGTCGACAGTCCTGGTAACTGTACCAGTTATTTTCAATTTTTTGAGCAATTTTTGTTTTTACTGTGGCTCTTGTAACATCCTAACAAGGCGGCTTTGGGCATCTTTCATTTATAGCTTTGTTATACAAAATAAAAACATCTGTTGGGTAAAATGTCCATACTTCATGAGGTGACTTTGCCCACCCACATTTTAAGTTTCATTTGAACCATCTTCCAATGGTACAAATTTGATCAAAGATATAAAAAATCGTAGATGTGAACATTATCAACTTAAATTTTGAAATTGGGCAATGTCACCCCAATTGACCGGTACACCATTTTGAAATTTGAAACTTTTACTTGAATTTTCAAACAAAAATAGTTAAAAAAACATCTTTTCGACCAAAAAAAAATGTGCTCCATAGAATTTTATTGAAATCAACGGTGATCTGAACAATCCAGCATTCGGGCAAATTTATGGATTTTCAATAATTATATTCAGATTTATTATCTTCCGTATGAAAAAATATCCAGTTTCATTGTGAGTAATAACTGCAACTATTTTATTTACGTTGGTTACCCCTTGTATCATTTTTCTAACCTCTTGTCATATTTGTTAGTCGAATAGTCGACGCTTTTTCAGTTGGTCAAGACACAAGTTATTTCAACAGAATTCTTTTTGAAAGTAGGTAATTTTTGCTATTGCACGCATGAAAAATGGAAATACATTGACACTTGGTTAACACTGAGTACTTTTTTCTTCAAGTTATTCAGTAGAAACTTTGTCAACATCTATTTCTCACAAATTATACCTCCATCATTCCAAATAAATGATGAAATTTCAACCTATTGCGATTATTTGGAGATTCAATCAACAGACGTGTATTCCGCTTCTCTTCATGTAGCAAAATTCTTCCTCAAAATCTGATAAGTTTTCAATGTGGCCATCATCATTCTCTCCATCAAAAAAACACTGAAGATGTTTTTATTCATTTTCACTATCTATACAACCTTTTTTGGAACAATTATTCAACTTTCTGTTATTTTATTTAAAATGCCACGTTTTGAATATTTGGAAGTTGGATTGAATATAATTTTCGAGTTGTATTGAAAATATTTTGTTGAAGTAGATATCTAATCAATTGGCTGCATTTCTGCAAGCGCTAAAACAACCACTGAGATCAATATTTCATTTACGAAGACGCTTAAATAGGTATTACAGAAACAATATAAGAAATCTCTGTGAGATGTGTCTGTACTAGAAAAGTTATTCATTTTGGATTCGAATTACTGTAGATTATAATAATTTAAAAAACACATTTCAAGAAGTGAATGACCCCTTCATTATGAATGATTTAAGGCAGACAGTAAACCAATCTGAAGAAATGAACTTCAAACGTTCAAGCCAATCGACCTAGATTACCTTCAATTGAACATTTACAATACCTCAGAAAATTTCTAGAGAAAAAAAAATTCATTAATAACGAAATTTATGAATTCCTTTCTCTAATTTTTGTACAAAACCGGTTACAGGTAGAAGATTGCTTTTATGAACATGAGGAAGCGACTTTGGGTAACCCCTTGTCCCCTTACCTGGCAAGCCTGTTCGCGAGCAGATTCGAAATGGAAACCAAAGAAAAGTTAAAGTATTTTTCTAGGATATGACTAAGGTATGTGGATGATATTTTCGCGAAATTCGATAACAAGAAATCGAATATTGAGTACTTCTTTTCCTTTTCAAATCAATAAAATTCACGTATGAATTAGAAAACAAAAGACATTTTCCATTTCTTGACGTATTGGCAATGAAGAGAGAATATGGAGGGTTAGAATACGATGTATTTAGAAAAGAAACAAGCACGTACATGTATATTCCTGATAGTTCACATCACTATGGACAGCACAAACGTGCTGGATTGAATTTTCTAGTGCATCGTCTTTTGGCGTTTTCTCTAACACTTGAGATGTTCACACAAGAAAAACGTACAATACAGGAAACAGCAGCCACTAACGGTGGCACAAGAAAGAAGAAGTTCAGGTTGAAAATGAACAAAATCTCGACTTTTAGAAAGGACAAAAACAAAAATAAATATATCTCAATTCCATACCACCAATACACGAAGAACTTTGGAAAGATTTTCAAGAATTTATGCATGAAGGTGGTTTTTAAAACAAGTCATACACTACAGAACCTTTTGGGAATTCCAAAAGATAAAGTCGAGAACTCGGAAGTGTTTGCAATTAACGAAATTAAATGTAAGGACTGCGATGGGCAGACAAAAAGATATATCAAAAATAAGATATAAGGGACACTCAGCACACTTAAAATATGGAAGACCTGAAAATTCAGCAGTCGCTCATCATATTTTACAACAAAACTATTCCATAAACATCACTTCATTAGGATTAGTTAGACAAGTTAACAAAAAGAGGCATCTAGATGCCTATGATAGTGTAGAAATGAATAAAGTTAATAATATTGTGAATAACGATGGTAAACCAATACCTAATGGTATACTATATAGCTTGTTGAAATAATAGTTTATTTATTAGATTTACCTAACTTTTACATAAGGACATATTGTAAAAATTCAAGACACCAAAAGGCAGGTACCTAGAACGGGGAACTCTTGAAGTTGATAACTGGGTGATCGAAATACGTGTCGAGGTGTTGAAATATCGGTTTGGTGTTGAAAAGAGCTTCAGTAATATTCACCCAAAAAAAATATCTTTTGTCGGAAACAATAATTTCGTGCTAAACACATCATTTTTAAATGTACCTTCATTCTATCAAAATGATTTTAGCATTTTTAAATTAAAATATATAACCTCATGAAATTTTCTAAACTCTTCTCGAATTCTCAAATTCAAATATATACTTTTCTTTCTCAGAATTTCAAACACCATTTTGAATAACCAGACACTGTCACGTTTCCTGTCTCAACGCAATAAAATTGCTTTCATGTTTCTAACACAAGTTTCTCCTATCTGTCTACGTCGCTGACTCAAGGAATATCACATAATTATATTACATATAAATAAAGAAACAGAGTTCCTCTTAATTGGCAGTCAGCCATTGTAGGTCGGCATGCATCAAGAATAAAAATTTACCCAGCAGGAAATATTTCAATGGAAATAAAATACCTATAAATTAATTCTTTGTTTTGGATAATCGGTATCCACTATTACTGGAGTCGTTCGAAGAATTTTGATGAAGATTACTTTGACAAGTATACGTCGGGATTTTAACTCTTATCGACACCTATTTTGATGACGAATGTTGATGTCGAACATATGTTGATAGTGCTCAATTAAACTACTGAGTGTGAAAAGTTTATAGATTCGTCTTTCCTCAGTTACATTCATTTCTAGGAGAAACTTATGAAAGTACTAATGAGCAAATTTATTTCAGTTCTAGCTTCATCGTGGTATATAACAATTCGTTGGGTAAATTGTGAAATTTAGAACCTGTGGAAGAATCCAAGAAAAACTGCTCTTACATGCTAGAACTGCATACACTTTTTCAGAGCGTTTTTCACCAACCTTGTTAGTGTCTTTAGGAGATAGACTTTACTGAATTCCCAACTCCAACTTCGATAACAATGTTCGTGATAACATTTTCCATAGTATCGCGTCTTTTTTATTATAGAAAAAAGGAATAAAACAACAAAGTGTAGTCCTGCCATATTTGTCTAAAATAAACCAAGATATTCAGATGTGTTATAGTTATCTTCCGGTATATTGAGAATATTGAGGAGTTGCGTTGTCAGGATTGTTAAACTGAATATCATAAAATATTAGGCGACCTAAAACCTTCTTCATATCATGATCCAATATATAAAAGACATTAACTTCCCAAAATGAGTGAGAGTTTGTGTATTTTTTATAATTTGGAGACATGAAACGAATTTTCTTGGCTAATATAATTTGCACAAAAGAAAAGACATTTACAAAACTGCATTTTTTACAAAATATTTTTAAAATAAATAGATATCTGTTAACAATGGTATTGACTTTGGCAAACCCTCTACATAAATCTTCCAGTGTTTTTTTTTATTCAATCAGCGAATAGAATAATTGAAGTTATAGGACATCAGTTTGCGACTTTACTGTAATTTTTTTGTATTATCTGATCTAATTTTGATGTCAATTTTATGATTACAAAATGCTCGGCTATTCTACTAATCAAGAGTTCTTCAAGGTTTCTATAATTTCTTCCTAGAATTTTGTGATGACTTCTAACGAATAATTCATTCAAATAAATAATTCTCATCGATTTTTGAATGGTGAAAGTGTTTGGATTAATCAGTTCATTCTGTTGGTTGATTATATTTTGAATTGGGATTCGAAATCGCAGCAAAATCTACAGAAACATTTCATTTCCAATAATTTGTGTAATAACTTTTTTGAAAAGTGTAACAATACGATGTTATTTTCACTGCTGAATAGTATTGAACCACAAGGTGAGGGTTTTACATCTAAAAATATCTTTCTTCCATTTTTTAAATATTCAATTTTTCATCTTATTTTTTTCAATACAATGGATGCAACGGAAATTATGAAGGAAATTTGAAATCATATAGCAACAAATTCTTCATAGGAGAAATTGATAAGTATTTATAGACCAACAAACATCATTTCTGACAAAAAACGTGAATATAACATAAACTACTCAAACATGCAAATAGTTCTAGTTCCACAGTCCAGAAACTGAAGCCCTTTTTGAAAAAGTATTACTATCAAACTGAATTTCTGGGAGTAGCTTTATTTTAAGTAGACTCTCATCATTTCTCTCTAGGAAAATTATTGATAGCGATAGCTAATAAACTGTGCAAACGTCATGTTATGCCGGTTTTGGTTCTACAGATAAACCACGAGTGGATTTAATGATATCCTGAAAAAATGATTTGCCCAACGAAAAAGTATCCCCCACTCCGAACATGTAATTATGACGAGGTTATCGACCTTTTTTTGGTATTTTCATCTTCCACAATCTAAAAACATAAGGAAATGGTGATGAAGAACTTTATACACGTGTGGAAGTCCCATGAGTAGTTTAATTTTTGGCACCCAACAACAACAATGTTGTATGAAAATAGTTATTTTGAAAGAACTTTCTCATTCGTGTAATTCCAATGTTTATGTGGACGTAGTTGAATGGAAACGTTTTATCTTTTAATTTGTATCAGAAAGTAACTTCTGTGTTACATATCTACATATCTTCATAAATAATTTTATTTATTAATTTCTGTTTCCTTCCTTTTTTTGTTTAACGATGAAGGAGAAATCATTTCTTTTTCAATGAAGAGAAGAATGTTCTTATGAATAAATATTCTTTTCTCAACTCCTTATATATACAATTAAATGATCACTTCCTAAAATTTGGAAAAAGATATTCTCCAAACCAATTTTCTAATTGTGATTTTAGTTTATTTTCTATTGAATTTTCATGCAGCTTATTGTATCTTTTTGAATTGAAGAAGCAATTATGAAAATATTATCACATCATGAATAAAAGAATATCAAAATTAAAAAATTTCAATTTCATAATAGGTCGTTATTTTGAATATTTCTTATGGGACTAGTGATTTACTTCTGTTTTTTTTTTGTTGAGCACTGGTTCATTTAGATTAAGAATACACTAACGTATATATGTGATTCATGACTTGTTTACTTTATGGTAATTCATGATCACTTAAATGAAATGAATAAAAACACTATTGTCGAAATACCACTGGAAAATTTCATTTAGACGACCGATTTCAGGTTTGATTCCATTGTCAAGTATAAAACTGAACTCTGAATTGTGAAACATTGAATTTATGCAATTTTCAGGTATGCTGCAAGGACAGGTATTTGAGAGACACTATCGTATCATATTTGATCATTGTTTTACATTCCGTTTCACCCTGTAACAGACGATTTCCAAGCGTAGAACTATACGATAACTATACAATTTGTAGAACAATATGACCATTTATTCATGAAAATATTACTCAAGAAGCAGTAAAAAATCGGTTGGTTAGTAATTATTTTCATGACCTCGTCATTGATTCATTTGTTGGGTTGGAAAGAACGCTTCAATCCTACCATTCTTTTTGTAGAGTACAGATATTTTTGGGTATATCATCAAATTTTTGTTCTGGATTAAACTCGAAGATCTGTGAATTGCCTGTCTTTGTAAAAAATCCGTTCGACCAACGATATTCTGTAATGAAGTGACTCATAGAAACTTTCTGAGAAACGTTTTCAACACACAGCATGGTAACTAGGGTTGGTAGAACTAGATTAAAGATCATCCCTTTTGTAAGACCGCAACGGCCCGAGAAGTAACCCCTAAGATAGTTTCGATTGATTGCTATCAGATCAACAGCGAGATACAAATCACCCAAAGTAGGCGAGTTCATCCTAATTAATTGAAAATGCGGTAGAATACAAAGTGAGTTGGTATTGAGGAATGTGACATCGGTAATTCTACTGATTGAGAAGATGTAAACTCATCTTTAATGTATGGTATCACAAGAAACGAGTTGACCGATATCATTTCTGGATAAAAAAATAAAACTTCTCCTGATCCCGATAATATATCTGTGTTCCTTATCAAAAGTTTCCACAAGTACTTTTCAGAACCCATGTGTCACATTAATATTTACTGTAGGAAAAATAAATAAATATTTTAAAGACTCAATCACAATACCAATGTTTAAGTCTGGTGATAAAAAATTAGTAACAAACTTTCGACCCATAACTATGATTAATAACTTCGCAAAAATATTCGAAAAATGTCTAAAAAAAAGAGTTATACTATTTTGCAATAATAACAACATTTTTCCGGATCACAATATGGTTTTATAGAAAACAGATCAACAGAAAACGCAGTTTTTGAGATTGTTCACCAAATCAACAACTGTTTTCAAAATCAACAAAAATGCATAACTGTCTCTTTGGATTTGGCTGAGACATTTGATACTGTGGATCATAATATGCCACTTCAACGTTTAGCTAACATTGGTGTGAGGGGTGCTGCTTTGAAAATATTTGACAAATAGAACACAGTTTGTTAAAGTTAACGACTCTCTCAGCGACCCACTGAAAATTACTCGGGGCGTACCCCAAGTAACTGTATTAGGACCCATCTTATTTCTAATATATGTGAACAATATTTTCTGATTTCAATGGTGAAATAACTTCATTTGCTGATGACACATCTTTTACTTTTATTGGAAAAACGTGGGAAGAAGTATACACTCAGTCTGAAATAGGCATCAAAACGATTTTCAACAGGTTGAGTGGTGTCAATGTTAAAAAAAACAAATTTATTGCATTTACTCCAACAACAAGAGATCAACCAGTTACAAACATCCTGAAAATCACAAAACATATTGTGCAAATGTTCCCAATTGTAGCTGTACTATACAGAAAACGATACAATAAAATACCTAGGGGTATTAGTGGACCAATGTCTTCGGTGAAATGCACACATTGATTATACAGTAGCCAGACTACGTAAATTGTTATATAAATTTTATCAGCTCAGGAATATACTGAACAGGGAAACGATACTGATGGTTTATGATGCCTTGGCTAACTCCATAATACGTTACTGTATAATAGTATGGGTTTGGTACCCTCAAGATATCGCTAATCAACTAAATAGTGATTTAAAATGCATTTATAAGAATCATGATGAGAAAAGATCGGAGGTATTATACTCAGTCGTTGTATGATGAAACTGGGATATTCGGTGTTAGAAAAACTTACATTTTTCAGAGTTTATTATGGACTGCTAATTCTTCAATCAAATTTGTACAGCATGCTTTCAATACTCGTAACAGTTCAGTTAAGACTTATAACCTATCTGGGACCCAAACTTTACAACACTCTACCTGAATCATTGAAAGGCATGAGAAACAAACTCAAATTCAAAATTTTAACTGAAACAAAACTCTCATCTTAATTTCTTTGAATTCATCATTATTGTTGTGGCTCTCCTTTTGTTATTTTTATAACTCTGGTTTTGAGCCAACTAACTTTTTCTTTGTTTTGGTCTTGTTTTCTGTTAACAACTGCACGTTTTATTGCTTGTACAGAAAAAAGTCGTTTTTTCTTCATTTCGGTTACAGTCAATGGTTTTTTATGTCGTCAATGCTTCACTATGTTTATATAATCATCGCTAGTATGATCTTGAACCCTTTGATTCATCTTTATTGCTTTTTCAATAAACGAAAAATCTGAATCATTTGGTACAAGATACTTGAAATAAACTGTTAGTAAAGTTTGATGATTGATGAGAATTGTTTTCATCATTAAAATTATCTTAATTTTGCGATTCTGTCCTCCGCTACTATCTGACCACATTATCAGCGTTTTTGTGTTTTGACTGAGATGATTTTCAATGAACTTCTTCAGTACAGATCCAACTTGCTGTACCCCTCGCCCAGCTGTCCCCTCCTTCCATACTAAGCAGTATCAATTTTTTCCACAATGTACAATGTATTGTACAGCCAAAGTTGCTTTTTAGAGAAAACTAAGTTTGTGAATGATGAACGAGTATGAACGAAACTAACCGACAGTATGATTAGAAAGTGAATAATGATCAGAAGAGAACCAAGTCACAAGGAGTAGTTGAAGCAACATTGCGACTTGTTTTGTTGAATATCTAATCGAAACCAGGTGTTTAGATCCTTTCTGATTTATTCTGTATCTGCAATGATCTACTTAGTTCCCAGTGCAAGGTCATTTTTCAAGCGCTTGGCCTTAAACTCATTTTCACAAAAATTTCTCTTGGTTCCTTTCTGATAAGCATTACCCAATTTTTCCATGGATAATAGCAAGTATCTTGTGCTTGACAAGTGGTTCATATTAAAGAATTATGTTATAAGACTTCTGATTTCCCATAATTTGAAGTTACTTCAAAACCAGCCTTACTAGACTAAATTATCGACAGACAGATTTTCAAAGATAGTCTAATTGTTAGTAAGTTAAATATTATTGTTCCGTATGAAAATTGGAGATGGAACTTCATCTTATTATTCATTTGTTTTATTACCCTATCTCTATTTGTTGAATTGAATAACAACTCTAGTGACAGAATTTTCAAAATAAATAATACATTAATTGTAAATAGATCAACTAATTGTTGAAAATATATCATCAGTCTCACCTTTCTAGTAGCCTTTAGTTCCGCAATTTGCACTGACACTTGACTGTCTCCCGAGTTTCGTCTACTCTCAATGCTAACATGTCTCAGACTGACACTCACTTCGCTGTCTACTGAATAATTATTGCTTGACACGGAACAAACCACCTCATTTGGAACTGCTCCTCTACGATTCACTAGACGAGGTAGATTGGCAGCCCAAGTCATAATGAAATCATTACTAGCAGCACTGTTCAACTCGAAATCAAGTCCCACAGGATCAGTGTGGTTTTCATAAATGGATATCTCACCACCTTCTTTGAATTTTTTACGCTGTGCAAAAGCTTTGGCAATTATCTTATGCTTCTTGAGCTTCATAGGTTCTTCTACCTCACAATGAAATTTTCTGAAAATGAAAGTCATGTATAATGGTAACATTTTGTGCTTTCAATATGGAATACAATCACAATAATCACAGAAAAATAAGGAAAAATATAAAACTACCTAGGTATCTTTGTGGTTTTTTTGTGGAACTCAGAGGACGCTACAAAATTATTATATTTTTAGCAAGCCACTTCCAATTATCCTGAAAGTAGGCATGAACTTTGTCACTTCAAGTAAATTCATTGCATGAAACTGTTGGTAATCAAACAATGAACATATTCTCAAAACACTTTACTACACATACAACAATTGACATTTATTTTTCACAAACAACCACAAAATGGCGCCAATCCAACGTGGCATCATCATAATGAGTTTTTGTGATTTTTTCTGTTTGTTAATGATCTGAAGATTTTTTAAGTATTCATGAGTCATCTGATACTAAATTATCATAGTAAGACTTATCTAGCTTTGTACGCTGGTATAATACAAACTTCCAAAAAAAAATCCTATAAATCGTCCACATTAAATCAAGCAATCAGAACTAAAAACAACAAATACAATAAAAGATTCAGGAATCACTCCGATGGTGCCCCTTATATAATGTTGATATTGATATGCTCTGTATGCGCAAAAGTTTTCAAAACAAGTGTTTATCGTACTCAGAATATAAACTGCGATATCATATTGGTGAATATTACTATTAAACTTGAATAATCTGGCTCATAGAATATTACTGGAGTTTTTTCCCAACACCAAATCGTTATTTTTAATACCTCGACACGTGTTTCGATCACCAAGTGATCATCTTGAAGAGGAAGATTAAACTGGAAACTTCCCTAAGGCTATTTATGTTATTCAGGTATACCATTCAGGTAAACCATACAGGTTTACCTGAATTAATTTTACAATTTGCCTTATCTATTATTTTACAATATGTCCTTATGTAATGTTTAAATGTTATAGCTCCATGTAAAACAATTTTCAGCTATATAAAAAATTTATTTCACAATATTGCCTATCTAAATTTATTTTTACAATGTGTCCTTATGTAGTAATCAGTAACTCCAATAATATTATTTTAACAAGCTATATGCTATTTGGTATTGGTCCGCCATCGTT
>WOGP01004454.1:0-14007 GCA_015342065.1 Leptinotarsa undecemlineata
ATATATCTACAAAGTTTCATGAAATCATAGAAAGTTAAAATTCTCGTTCTACATGACGATCTCCAACCACGTGTTTTCAGTTTTAGGTAAGATGCCTTGCAATGGTTCCGTCATGAATTCGCCGAATTCTGTTCTTCGATCAGGGTCATCTACAGTTAATTGGTGTACCATTTTAATTTTGTATGGATGATACCTATTCCTCTTTAAAAGTCTCCACACAGTAAAAGGAGACACCTCACAAACATTCGCGACAGATTAAGTAGACTGTTCAGGATGTACTACCATCTCACCAATTATTTGCACTTGCTGTTCTTCCGGAAAGGACGGATACCTGGGGGTTTTTTGTTATGTACACTACCGGTAGTTGAGAATTTCGATACGAGTTCCCTCAAATATTTTCTACAGAGTGGTCGATTCGGAAAACGTTCATTGAAAATCCTTTCGGTCTCGTGAAAGTTACGCGTCGCACCGTGAATAAAAATCGCTTATTTTTTCTTTTGGACGAGAATTGACCATTTTAGATATTGTTGACCTGGTACCTTTCTACTAGTAAAACCGGGAACTAAATGGGAATATTCTAACTGAACAATGATGTTCATTGTCGTACTGATATTTTTTGACATTTTTATAAACAAAAAATAACTAAACCTTATCGGTTTGTTGGAATTGCCGTACGGCAGATAAAAAAGAATATTTCGATATTGTCGAAATCGATATTAATTATTGAATGTTCCGCCATTTTGTAGTAGGTGAAGATATTGACTTCATATTCTATAGGGTTGTCAAGTATTCGTCAGGAAATTATGTCACAAGACCCCCCTCTCTATTTAATTTATTTTCCCGGTTGATGCCCAGTCGCCATCTTGAAAGTTTCATCTATTAATTTCACTTCAAAATAAAGT
This sequence comes from Leptinotarsa undecemlineata, assembly GCA_015342065.1. Classification (NCBI taxonomy): domain Eukaryota; kingdom Metazoa; phylum Arthropoda; class Insecta; order Coleoptera; family Chrysomelidae; genus Leptinotarsa; species Leptinotarsa undecemlineata. Next base: position 903 of record WOGP01004454.1, read on the forward strand.
ATTCATGCATTAATTGCATTATCCCAAATTTCAATTTTTTGAGTAAATTCGTTCAAAAAATAAAAGGGGCGGGACATTAAAGAAATGCACTGTATATGAGCAAGTTTATGTTAATTTTAATTGGTTAAACAGATCTAGTATATTTTGATCACTGTAAAACTTTGTCAAAGCTGCATAACCTTCAATTTTATATTGCATAATGGAACCTTTGGCATGAAATGACCCTATTGAAAATACTTTCCCAACCCCAGAACAAAAATTACGGTGTCTCGACGCGCGTTTCGCCAATCAAGTTAGCGCCCTCAGGGGATCATTATATTTAGAATTATTACGTATAAATGAATCGAAGATGTTTTTTTGTATTAAAGTGTATAACTTTTAAAATTCTTTCAAAGCGCTTTCGACTTTCGTCATCATCAGTGCTGACCTGAAAGTAAGTGACCTAATTGAGCAGTGTGATCTAATGTGTGATCTAATGAAGTGATTTAATTCAGGCGAGCACTGATGATGACAGAAGTCGAAAGCGCTTTGCAAGAATTTTAAAAATTATACACTTGAATACAAAAAAACCTCTTCGATTCATTCATTCAAATAAGTGTATTCAGCTTTTCCAAATTCTATTTATTACGTATAAGACTTTTTTATGCATTGAGGAAAATATTCGAATTAAATTCACTTCTAATAATAAGTAAATTACAACCTAGAATATCTTATTTCTCCACTGACAATAAGATCTCTTATTCAAAAGTCAAACACTACCATCAATTTAAATTATCACATAACTGATAGGAATTTCGTGAATGCATAATTTCGCTGGATAACGCTGGCAACACTGTTCCGCGGATCGTGAAAAATATCAAATAACAAGACACCTCCTAACAAGGAAGATGGTGCATAGGCGAAGAAGACGGAACGAAAAACTAATAGCTCGACTAGGTCGATATCGACATCCTGTTCAGTTTGGCATTTTGTGTTCCACCTGTAATTACATGCTGGGATTCCGAAAGGTGAAGCTTGGATGAGCACGGGCGGAGCGGATGAAGGGAAATTGGGTGGGTAATTGAGCGGATGGGAACGTTTGAAATATTTGTTCTAATTTGAAGTTATGCTCTCTATGATAGGGGTTAACATTGCTACGATTGTGAGAAAACCTTAATGTGGGAATTGAAGAAACTGCATTTTGATTAATGTTCTTGCTTTAGAAATAAACTGTACATCAGTGGGTCCTATTAAATGTAGGCGCTATTATAAAACATAAATTTCTCATACGATTGGAATGGTTTTTATTTTTATTGGGTGGATTTTCGACAAGTGTATTAAATCACCAACTTATATTATTTTTCAATGTCAAAAATGGAAAAAAAATATTCGCCATATTTATAAAAACTCTGGGATCCCTAGTTTTGAAACGGTTCATGTCAAAATTACGAAGAAATGCGTTCTCATTAAAACAGCTATAGGGGCATAAAATCTGAAAATATTGCCATTTATTGATCCCAAAAATTTAATTCTGAAACTTTCACCAAAATTCTAACTCTTCCACTAGATTCGGCAGGTTTTGGTTTATCTGTGACCAAAATTTCATCAAAATATGTAAATAAATTGATGAGTGTAGCCGTTAATACGTGGTACGGGATTATTATGAAAAATGAGAAATAAAACTTTCTATGTTTATTGTATTCATTTGAAAATGTCCTTATAGGACGAAACCGCAGTTAGTTACAAATGCAAGTGGTAATAAATACATGAAAGTTTTATTTCTTATTTTTCATGATGTCATTTAATATGTTTTCAATATGGACAAACATATGTTTTGAAGTAAAGTTAAGTAAACTTTATTGACTACATAAGGAATAAATAACACGAGTACCAGGTCAAATTCAGGATATATCACATGATGGGCACTAACAGTACACATGTAAATATAGGGATAACAAAAAATATAGACATATCTGTAAAATAATGTGAAACCTTGAATATATAGTACACATGCAACGATTATTGGCATTGCAATTTTATATTATTAAAAGCAATGGACTAGTTAATTGTGGAGTTCATATATTCTTCAATTGAATGGAAGCAATGTTCAGTGAATGTTTTTTTTATTGTTTTCTTAAAAAGATACACGGTGAGGTCTGTCAGGCCTTCACTGAGTTTATTGTATAAATTTAATATGTAAGAGTTGAAGGAAGATATTTTCAGTCTGAATCTGTTTGGTCTTACCTGTCTATTATTTCGAATGGGATAGTTGTGAAAGTCTGAGTTCAACTTTTGATTTTCACTATTCCTGTGTAATTTAATAAGAGTGTTTATGTATGTTGATGGAAGGTAGTGGTATTATTTAGTTTTTGATGAAAAGTGACCTACAAGGTTGGTCGTAGCGCGTAACTTCAATTATTCTCTATGCCCGCTTTTGCAACTTGAATACTCTTGGTGCTTCACTAGAATTTTCCCATAGAATGGTACCATAGCTTATATGCGAATGAAAGAGAGAGTGGTATGTAGTCGATAGCACATCTTCGTCCACAATATTTTTCAGTTTACGCAGCAAAAATAGTTGGATAGGCAGTTTATTGCAAAGATGGTTTATGTGGCGATTCTACTTTAATTCATCATCGAGAGTTATTCCCAGAAGTTTAATAGTGAAACCATTCGAAATGTTTTTATTAAAGGAGAATATAATGTGCTGGGTCTTATCGATTTTCATTTTAAATTTATTAGTCGTAAACCACCGTTCGGCTTTAGATGCCGTAGTCGCTATTTGTTCATCGAGTACAAATCGACTATAGTGCGAGTTCATTAACAGAGTGTCATTAAAACAAATTAATACACATGTCCGGAGGCAAGTAATGGAATATATCATTGACATAAATGGTAAAAAAACCAATGCCACAAGGACGGATCCCTGTGGCATGCCATGATCAGTATGAGTCCGTAGGGAAGTGGTTCCGTTGAGCGATACCACTTGTTGGAGGTTGGTCAAATAGGACATTACAAGGTTCAGTGGGGTCCCCTTACCCCATAGTGATCGAGCTTTGCCAGCAGAAGCTCATGGTAGGCACTGTCAAATGTCTTAGATAAGTCACAGAGTGTGAGACCTGTTTACTCCCCTGTCTCAAGGCCCTCAACTATCCATCTCACGACTCTTGCTCACTGCCTGGACTGAGGAGTAGTTTGTCCGAAATTCATATTGACAACAGTAAATTGGGTCGTATTTTCCAAAGAAACACTATAACAGATTTTTTTAGGATGGTGCTCTCATTTAGAATGACTCACAAGAAAAATAATGAGTTTATATTAAAGACGAAAGTAATACAAATCATGAAATGATGAAACAACAACGAATTAATTGGCGCTCCGGGGCGACTTCATTGATTCCAGTGGCACATTTGCTTTTTCAGCTGCAGGAAAACCAGGAAAAACCTCCAGCACCACTTCATCTGAAGATCTTAATCTAGCAGTGTTCTCTCTTTCATAAAAAAAATTTAGAGTGACTCCAGAGGCTTCAATAAATTCAATACAATGCCAGAACACTTAATGACACGACTATCATCAAACTTAACCAGTCCGTTTCGTCTGTGACCAAGACGTAGTAATGACCAGATTCAACGCCAGAACCACAGTGAACAATGTACTGCATGAAGATTATAATAGTGGTCTGTTAGATTGAAGTGTTCATCTATTTCCAACCCTTGTAAGAGTTTGGTGCTTCCGTCAGAGGTGAAGTATGTTTGAAAATCTTCAGTGTTATTATTAGATTGACTGGTGTCTCAGCTATACTTGTTTCCTTATAACAGTTAGTTAGTTAGTTTGGTGCATGTTTGGCACAAGATGAGATAGACTGTACGAAATCATTCAATCCTGAGCGGTCAGGAGTATTGAATCTTGTAATTCTTTGCTCACGAAGAGTATTCAACAAGGACCCCAAGAATTCGAAACAATCCTAAAATAATTAAAATTGAAAATTATTATTTTATCAAATGTAAGTTAATCGAATTGAGGAATTTTTCAGTTTCCTGGTGAATATGATTGGTGTCGAATTTGCTCAATTTTGGATGGAGAATCGTCATTCAAATTGTTTCAAAGAAGTCTCATATTTTTTGTTTCAACAAATTTCAATATGGGGTAGAGTGTCACGGGAAGACATGAACTATTTACACCTCAAATGTCAGTTTGAAAGTAAATGCGTCAAAAATAGTAGGCTTGTTCTAGTTCTCTGTCAGGACTGTTCCTAACAGTCAGAAAACAGTCACCCAACTGAATACTGAACATTTTGTCACGTTAACCTTTTCAGTCCACAACTGACTCACTGATTTTAGACGATTCGAAACAGTACAAACTGAGAACCAGAACAAACCTATTATCAAAATGACCATTGAACGTCCTTATTTACGGAAAAAACTTGAAAGATAAGGTTATTTGTTGATGTTGGTCGAAGTAACAAACCACTTGCTTAAGAATTCAACAGAAGACATCCGCAACAAAATCGTATTCGACATGGACCGGCAGCTTCCATGAATAACATTTTTACTCAAATCAGAGGTGTATTAAAGAATCGTTCGGCAATTAACAATTTACATTAAAATTGAAGGTACCATGATGATGATAATGTCTTAGCTTCAATTCGTGCCAATTCCCAAATTAGTTTGCGCGAAAGGTATGAGCAACTGAATTTGAGTAGAGAGAAAATCAGATGTCTCTTTCGTCAAAAAATTTGACCTTTCAAAACGAAGTTCTTACACACTTCGAAAGAAGGTTGCGAATATAAACGATTAGATTACTGCTATTAGGCTACGTTCACTACTAATGGAATACTCTCCTCAAAATTTCAAACACTGGTCCACTGAAAATCCCCACCGGGTTATACACTGTAAGGACCAATACTCTCATGAAGTTAATGTATGGTGAGGCACTTTAGACGACAGAATAATTGGACCGTTTTTTTTTGTAAGTAATACCATCAACGCTGAACGACTATTGAATGTTTCCGATAATTAATTGTGGAAAATAATTGAAAATCTACCCCTCAGTGTGCAACAAGAAACGGACTTTTAGCTAGACGGAGCTTACGTTCATAATTCTTGAATTGTTCTTGAGTAGTCGAGAAGAACTTTGCGGGAGAATACGGCAAGCCTACCGTCAAATAAGTATTTCAGAACTTAGGATGGTGATCAATAATAATAGAAAAATATTTGAAAAACGTATCAGAATTGAGGGCGAACCAATTGAGAGAAACAATATTTGCAACTGACTTTCAACATTATTCTTTATTTCACTTCCTGTTGAATTCGCTTCATTAATTGTCTCTGTGGCTTTTGAGTAACTACTAATAAAAAAATTTTTATTAGGAATATTGGGTTCTTCTTTCTTATTCCTACATTACAACAAATTTATTATTTTTGTAGCTTCTTATTCAGAACCATTAATTAAAAATCGGACTTGAATCTGAATATTACAAAAAAAAAAGTCAAAATTTCAGTTTGGCGCCGAATTTCGGTATGTTATTTCAAATAGAATACTCCAGATATTTTCACTCGATTGAATTTTTTAGGGAGAGTATTTCTCAAAATATAAGGTTGTTTGAAACATTTAAATTAGGTACTAACTAAGAATGTTTATGAATCGTTAATAATAATTGTTATTCTATGATATTACAGATGCTACTATTATATAAATAAGTCACCAGGAGTATGAGATGATGTTTTGTTATCAACTTATAAGTAAGTAAATATCCTCAGTTGCATCTACCATGAATATTCCATGATAAAGTATATTGCTGCTGTGGCAAAAATCGTTAGAATTAGAAAATAATATGTAACAATACTGAACACAATGAAGAATACTTCTAAAATCATAGTCATAATCAAATCTGGAAATACTTGAGGAAATATGAAATACTGTATCGGATTGAATAGGCAATGAAAATATAGTAATGAAGTCAAATCAATACCAAGTAATTCATTATGTTCCACGGTATTTTTATGAAAGCAGATTTCAGTTCAAATGAGTGTGACAATAATGAATATTTATGACGCACTGGGGAAGAGAGAGAAATGAAATTTTCTTTGTTTTTTACCACTTTTAAATGAAAATGACCGTATAGGACGAAACTGCAGTAACGTTAGTTACAAATAAAAGTGGTAGAAACATGGAAAACTTCATTTCTCTTTTCTACATTATGATTTCCTACCACGTAGTAAGGGCTACATCCATCAATATTACTGGGGTTTTATCCCAACACCAAACCATTATTTTTAACACCTCGACACGTGTTTCAATCACCAAGTGATCATCTTCAAAAGGAATATTGAACCCCTCTTAAAGATGATTACTTGGTTATTGAAACACGTATCGAAGTGTTAAAAATAGCGGTTTGGACGAGGAAGAATGAACTCCTTATGAAAATGATCACTTGGTGATTGAAACACGTGTCGAAGTGTTAAAAATAACGGTTTGGTGTTGAGATAAAACTCCAGTAATATTTATAATGAATATATTCATAATTATTATGACACAAACAAAATGAGATACTTATACCTCTACATAAGAAAATTATGTTGAGGCTTCGCTTTTTGACTTGCCCAGATCTGCTTATCTGATATTACTGATAAAATTATTCACCTTTGAAGAATTTTTCGCATTTTCAACTTTTGTTTTCGACTTGGGTTACATTATTGAAGTTTTATCTATTTCTTGCAAATAAATAATTTATAACTTAGCATTCTCTAGGTGGCAGAATTTTTACAAACATTTGAGTAGTTTTTGTGTTTATCCATTGCAAACAAACAAATAACACGTATTAATTTACATTTTAGGAGTTATATAAAGTGGGCTTTTTTAAATCCTTAGTTACCCTAGGCTCATGTAACATCCAGAGGTAAATTTGCATGGTTTCAATATAATGAGAATTTTAACATGTAAAACAACTCCAACAATGTCAGGTGACGTAAGATATGACTCAGACTGTTTTTGTTTCTCTTGGCAGAGTAGACATCAAACTCGCTTGTAAATTTGAACTTTGAATACTTGAATGTGACCTTCAATTTTGCAGGGTCTTGAAAGATGAGAATACTATATTACTCGAGAACTGGAATGTTACTGAATAGTTGGCTAATGTTAGTAGGCATTTTTTCACGACAATAGATTGAAAACGACTGCATCAGTAAATAAACAATTACCATTTAAAACGTAGTTATCCACAAATTCCTGTCCAACAAATGACAAACACAAGTTCTAAGCACAGTTCCAAACTTAGTTTTATCCAATGTCAAACTGTCAGTAACTGCACCACAATATATATACTCGAGTCCCTAAAACGCTATCACTGTGTACTCAATTACACCAACACATCGTAAACTGCAAGAAGTCTTCGGCACTAAACACCTACGCACTACAACACACAGCTTACCCTACTAAAAAATGTTTAAATGCGATATACTCAATATTGAAATGCATCATAACTGTGCCTTGACTTAAAAATAAACACTGCTGGAGGTTCAGTTTTTACATTTTGGAGGACGCGTCTATCGCGTTTCGGGCGGAGTAACAACTACATTATCGACCTTGACTCGGTCGGCAGAGAACTGACTGAATCGCCGATTCCCCCTTTTCTCAAACCTTCGATTTCCATCAGTGCTTCTCCTCTCCAGCAGAGTCGCGGTGTGCGCAGTTGCCACGTTGAAGGTAATCAGTCCGAAAACTAGGGAGAGTGCAAAAATTAATCTACACCAAAGGTTCCAGTTCCACCATTCAGGTGTGCGGAACTAAATTTATATCTATTACCAATAAGATTGAGTTAATAGGTGCAGACATTTGGTTTTTGAAAACAAGTCTGTAAATTTCTAATTCCAAAATTTCAATATTCTAGGAAACTCTTCCGTTGCAAAGAAAGTATTGCTTTTCACCTAACAGAAACATATAAATTTAGAAACCAAATATCTGTATACTAATGGGGATATGCTTGAATTCGCATATGCAATTTACAAAAAAGATTTACATATAACTGGAGAGGACAGAACAATGAAACAAACGTTCGTTATCATTGAATCAAAATTCGTTAATAAAATGAAATGTTTGAACAAGAGAGTTAAGAAACTTGGAGTTGAAGAAATTGACAAAAAGTTGAAGGAGGTTATCAACATCTACAATATGAAAAAATTAAAATTATAACGGGGAACTCTATACAGGTGCAGAAAGGACAAACTCTGTAGTTCACCTTGATGATTTACTGCCAAAATTCAAATATTTTCCCAAAGAAAAGGTGTCTGTCCATCAGGTTCTTGTCGTATTTATTGGTAGTTTTCGTTAACGTATGTCATAAGAGTTTAATATTAATCTTCCTTGACATGTATTTGGTAAGTAAATTGGATGTAGCTGTTACTACGTGGTACTAAATCATAATGAAGAAAAGAGAATTGAAATTTTCTATCTTTTTTACCACTTTTATTTCTAACTATCTAACGTTACTGCAGTTTCGTCCTATAAGGACATTTTCAAACTTATAGATTAGTGTGTAAGTTTGAAACTACAATAACGTAAGTAACAAATAAAAGTGGTTAAAAACATACAAAGTGTCACTTCCAACATTGACTACAACATCTTCCAAGACTCAAGATTGTGGAAATGGGAAGTTTGAAAAAGAGGAGATCCTCCACAAACATAACTTTTGTCCTTTCAAGTAAATCTTTTGATAAGAAAAAACTTGATCTATTGAATAAAGATTTGAAATTTGGTTGGAGTCCTCCGAGTGTTGGAAATATTGTGGTAAAGTTGAAAGTGCAATTCAGCACTTGCCTGAGACATCAAAGGGGTTTGTTCTGGAGGCTTTCAAGAAAAAATTCCTAATAAAATGGCAAGAAAGATTGATGATAATGTACGGAAGAAAGAAAGAAAAATTATCCAACGATTGAAGTAGGAAGATGTTTTAACCAAGAAGCTCATTGTCTGATATATTTTCTGTGAAAAACTTACTAGAGAGGTGTCATGATTTGATCGCACCCACATTGAACAAGATTCTATAGCAGGTTTCTAATCCAAGAGTTCATAAAATATAAGGTGCGACCAATTGACTCCATATGATCCCCTACTTATCAAATTGCTAAATGACCAACAGTTTAAAACACTGTCAAACTCACAATCGAGAAGTGATCGGAAATGACATAATATGTTTTTGTTACTTGTATAGGTATATTATATACAACTAACAAAAATATGAATGGAAGGTAATTGCATCCAGTTCACCAAATGTTTCAACTGAAAGCACAAGGGCACAGCATAAAGAAAGGCACCGTCCCCCTTCATAGCTTATCTGTTCATGAGCAGATTTGTATTGGAAGGAAAGGATTACTTGCAATTTCTCCAGATGAACCAAATCAGGATACTCTAATTTCTTTCGACTTTTGTCAAAAGTATATATTTCCAGGAAATCCAAAAGGTATTGCTGTTTACACTGGCTATGAATTCATGATACTTGTACAACGACTTTCTCCTGTATGAGAATATGTATGTATGAGAATGAATAAATAAGTAAATGAATAAAGTAAAAAATGTATAGTATATCAACAATGAAGATTTAGGAAATAAAATTGAAGAGAAACCATAAAAATTGGAAAAAATAAATGATTGCATGAATTGTGGTGAGAGTGTGCGGATTTAAAAAATTAATTGTCCTCTGCTTGGATGTCTATGCGTCTCCATCAGTATCATATGCGAACTTTCTGGAAATATGTAAAAGTAAGAAAAAAGGTTCTGTTGTGAAATTTCAAAGTAAAACTCATGTGTAATAACTAGTAAAATTCCATGGCGTTATTTATTTAAACTGATACCTTTCGAACTTTATAAGTTATGACAGGCATTCATATATATTTTGTTTAATTTGAAATTACATACATCAAGAGATATGTGATCAGAAATACTAACGGTTCCAAACAAGTGAAATACAACAATCATATATAGAGAATGTACTGAAGAAAGTAAAGCAAAGTTGGAACTGAGATGTAAGATTCTGAATACATTTTATTCATTGTTGTATTGTTGCTGCTTTATGAACAAATTATCAATTAGTATAATGAATATTATGGTATTTCAACATCAGATTCATGAATTTACAACTTAATGGTTCAATTTCCATATGTCCTTTTTTTATAACATATTCAATATACATTTTTACCATTTTTTGTAATTGACATTCCACAAGAACTCCATAAAGATTATTTTGACATTAAATGGTATGTTTTTGGTCTAAGCCAAGCGATTATATTTTTTCCATGCATTAGTCGATATTATCTCAAATTTCCTAGAACGATAACTTGCATTATTCATTACATTAACAGAGTTAGGTGAAACTACGTTTAACACTTGCTGGAAATATTTTTCAAACACATCACCAGTCATGTCTTCATACAACTCAACAGAATGCTATGATTCAAACATCCATAAACCGCCCTCAACAAAACCATCAACACTTCCAATGTGGGTAATAATCGGTTGCTTTTTCTTTCCAGAAGGCGTGCTTGACTTGAACTTGTAATGTTTTTGTTTTGCCACATCTTTCCAATAGCATAGTCTCAGTTAGGTCAAGTTTCATCCAGATAATAAATCTTTCTATTTTCCCATCGAAACTCCCTTGTCTGCTTCAGGTTATGTATCCTCCAGCAAATAATTTTAACATTTTCTGTTTTTCAGCTGAAATTTAATTTCTTCAAAGATTTCCACAATTTGTTTCTGTCTATCACTAGAGACATACTTTGGTCTTCTTTCAAGGTTCCCATTATTTTGTTAAGAGTCGGTATTTATTTCTTATGAAGTAATTGTATTGCTCTCCTTATTGCAAGTTCGTGGTAAATACTATATTTTTCACTTTTGAACGCCTATGGAACAGGAATTTATTCATGATTTATTCATTTATTTCTGCGCTGCTCAAAAACTGAAACTCATCATCATTAGTTATATATTGATGATGCTAACTTAGGTAGCGAAACGAGCATCGAGAGTCAGTACTTTTGTACTGGTGTGGTAAACGTATTTTCAATGAATGACAAGGATTTTTTCAAATGCATTATTCATTTTACATCATTTTCTTTTTGTGGCATGGGAATAGGATCATAACCGAGTTGCTCCGTTTAGACACATCATGATTCTTGAGTGGTCAGCTGAGTTTATAGCTGAGGGCTCAAGTTGTGATTACAATTAGTAGGTTAAAATACCACCCAAAAGGTCATTGTAATCTTGAAACTGTCAATTTTTCAAAAATTCCTTTATTAAAAACTAACATTAGCTATAACCTAACCTAGCCTTGGTTAATTCTTCAATTTCTTCTCGGCATATATCTATATGCCTCAGAATTTTCGAATTTCTGACAGTCAGGTGGATTCCCTTTGAAAGCTCCAGTTTATTTTTAATAATAATAATCTTCATTTTTCCTCCATAGCATTTTTGGCCATAACAGTACTTGTAAATATTTCAATTTCAATTTGTTAATTTTTTTAATAATGATCGGTGTTACTATCTGAGGATGATTCACGCTGCTCATTCTTATCAAGCAGTGATACAGTCAAAACATGTATTAACAATGTTTAAAATATAGCCGAAATAGCTCAGTTGGGAGAGCGTTAGACTGAAGATCTAAAGGTCCCTGGTTCGATCCCTGGTTTCGGCAGTTTTTTTATCGCCAGGGTGAGCTTTCAAAACCATCTCTTCTCATTATGGTATTGGAGTTAGGAGAAAATGTATAGTTACTGAAATATTTGTTTTTTGCATTTGTTTTAAACCGAATAAAATATCAGAACTATAATATTTCATGATTTTTCCAACTGAACTTGGAACAGTTTTCATCACCATGACGTAGTTATTATCAGATACTCGAAGTGCTCCTAGATACTACAGACACTGCATTATCTATAATGTAGTAATCAGTTATGAAGTCATTATTCAATTCACTTTCTGGCAGCATTTTCTATTCATTCTGAATATAACCTTTCGAATATATATTATTTTATTTGAAAAAATATGTATCTGACCGAGAATTGATATAAAATATATAATTAACCCACGCCCCTGAACTAAAAACTCTTCTCTGGACAAGTAATATAATTAGGGATGATCTGGTGTGTGGTAGAAGTGTTTGATTGAGTCACATTTTTGTGAGAAAGATTGGCAGTGTTGTTTTACATCGTCCACTGACGGGTTGGATCCCGGGTTTCGGCAGTTTTTTAATCACCAGAGAATTTTGAGCTATATCTTCTCTCAGTATCGTAAAGACATTAGCCAGCCAATACTAAAAATTGAAAAATTGGAATGATTTTTGCTTTTTTTGGCATTCAGTATCAACCGAAGAAAACATCGAAACTACACTATTTCGTTATCTTTTCAAAGTAAAGCTGCCTGTTTTGCTCGGTATTTATTATCTTAAAATCATTTTAATTTTTTTCCATAGTATTGGTAAATTCTTCGACAGTTTTCAATTATCATGAATATAATTATTATCGAATACTTCACAATTCACAAATGAGTAGTCAAAGTTGCTGCAGACAACAAACACACTCAGAATAATTTTGTAAGCCACTGAAAAATCATTATTAACTTTCCTCTATTCATTTTCTAGTAACATTTCTTAATATATTCCAGTTGGATATCGCATGGAATTTTCTATGTATTATGTTCTGTTGAAGTAGTTACCACTTTTCTAGTTTAACCTATTAAATATAAACAAAAAATAAACTTCTCCCATATTCCTGAAATAAAAACTCTTCTCGACGACAGTTTTACCAGACAAATTTGTATCATCAGAGATGATCTGGTATGTGGTAGAAGAGTTTGAATTAAGTAACATTGTTGAGAGACAGATTATCAGTGTACTTTTACATCGTCCACCAATGACGTTGCTTATCCTCAGCAAAATCCTCTACTTAAAGATATTTCTTAGCTGGAAAACATTATAATGGAACTTTTATTCCATGTCGATTACATGTTATCTGAAAACTATGTTATTGCTTGTTTATTCATCCGTGAAAAACTTCATTATATTTATTTTAAGATAATCATGTCATCGGTATAATAGTTGATGTTTGATATTGATGAAGTATTTCATATACTTCTTCTTACTTTT
>WOGP01004455.1:0-14005 GCA_015342065.1 Leptinotarsa undecemlineata
AGGCCCTATCCCCCGAAGCCCCGATACATTCGGGAGCGCGCGCCAGCATTATCAACCAATGACCACTCCCCACACCGTTAGGTCAGTGATCATTGGGTCCGAGAATCATGTGCCTTAAGCAAACGCAGTGAGTCAAGAATGACAGCCTTCTGCTTCTGTTCAGCTAAGATTTCTGCCTTAGTACGGCAAGCAGGTATGATTTTGAGATTCGAGAGTAGAGAGGACATCATTCCATCAAGGAATAATCAGAACAACCATTTTGACAGAGTGGTCTGGATAGTGTCTGCGGAGTTCGAAGAGAAAAATCTCGATATTTTATCTGTTTCTCCTTCTTTTTTCTGACGATATTCGTGTCGCCAGGAGCTGTTTTGCTCTGGTGGCCGAGAAGGCTTACATCAGGTTCATTAGCTTGTATGATCCTGAGGGTGGGGAGCAAATAGTTCCAATAAATTCGGCGCTTCTCGTTCCCCACAACGAAATCAATATCCCCCGGAGCGTAGGGCAACACCAGCGTCCCGTCAATACCGTAAGCGTGCCGCAGATGGTAATGTAGCACTCTTAGGGCCGCGTTATATCGATTTATTCAGGCCAAGACCGCATATGCTGGACATGCTGATAGCAAATGCATTAGGGTCTCGGGCGCCACGTGGCAGGCCCTGCACCTTGTATCAGGAACCTCTATACCCATCACGCGACTGCGGTAGACTAAGGTGTTGAAGACACCATCCTGGCAAGCCATGATGAACCCCTCAGTTTCCGACTGCAGCCCACTCGACCTGAGAAAAGCGAAGGTCAGGCGCTTTGATAAGCCAAGGTCTTCAATGTTATTGAAGAAGACCCCCATTATTATTACTATTATCATTAAGAAGAAGACCCCATTATTATTACTATTATCATTATTATGGTCTGAGAGACCAGCTGGGATCACACTGCACGTCAATTTTTCTTCATATAGGTTTGTGAAACTATAGTCTAAGATGAATGTTGTGAGTTTCGTGTTGAATTAGTAGATTCATTTGAGATTTTACTTTTTACTGAAAATTCATTCATTGAGGATAATTCAATTATACAAATACTTCTCCAAGGTTCAGATGAAGGTGAAAATAATCCATATCGTCGCATAAACCAACAGAAATTATTCATAACCTCAAAATCTGATACTTGATTTCTTTAACAGAAGGAATTTAACATGAATTATCCCAAAGCAAATCAAATTGTTTTCAAAATGCATTTTTAACGAAATAAGACACATGGTTCAGTTTCAATAGATTGGCGAAAGCTATAGATTAAAAAATTCGACAAGTTTTCGTGTACCTACATTTAATTGACATATGTACCGAAATGAGACATTGATAATGGTCAATGAATTTCTCTCTGACCATAGTAATATCACATTCCCTTACCTCACAGCAACTCATATATAGCGTAAAAACGATTATCCTAGCGATTTTCTCAGTTAATCATCGTTTCGTATTCTTCCTATTCGTGTCGCATTACTGCTTGGATGATGTGGTATTGATCGAATAAATTTCAATACGAAAAGAAACATTCCAATGGAACACTTTTTATGCATCAGGAAGAATACGTTCAAAAATCTCTTCAGATTTTCAAACGGGTGAGACAAATTTCGTTTGAGAATAGAAGATGAAACAGAAGAGTCTCAATTACTCTTCCTTTCTTTTGGTTTCAAAACTTGTTAGACTCTACTCAGAACTCTACTTCCACTCTTGAATCGCAAGATCGAATCGGTCTGCTGTAAATACGGTAAGAATTCACGACTCTCTGCATCTATGGAGGCACAACATTTTGGACTCAATGAGCATACGTGTCACGGAGTCGAAAGTTTTCATTGATTGTTGATGCTGACGTTCATTCCAAATGATCCAGAGCTTTGAGTCTAACAATCAATCCATTATAGGTTATAATGAGCCTTCCTACTTTTTTGTTGCGCACTATCTTAGTTGGAAGGAAACTCGAAAAAACTACTTCTGCTCAGAATTCATTACAATAATGAATCACTTTTGAATCTTCATATATGAAGTAGTGGAAGTATTTGAAACATAACACGGTTGATGTCATAATATAAAAATATTAATACTTCACAATACTTCCAACTGAAGAGTGAATACTAACAACATCAAGAAAAACGTGAACGATACATGTGTGAGATAAGATGCGGAGATTTAATACAAACCCCTACTTCAATAGTTTGAGAACTGAAAGTACAGTTAGACAATTGATCACATCTGATATTTGGAGTAACAGTATGGCCAATACAGGATGTGTCCCGATGAGCGTTCGTTAGGAATATATGGAGAACGATTCAAAATAACAACTTGAAATTTTGTGGTAATGGGTTTTTCAAAATGGTCTTCTCAACTGAAATATTCTCAACTTCCGGTGTGTTTCCGTTATATCGGAAGTTAAGGGCAACTTTCTTATTTCAAATGGAACAACATATATTTTATTACATTTTTAAATTGCTCAGCACATTTTGGGCTCACCTTGTATGACAATGCCTTCACCCAAGTTTGTTAGTTTTCGAGATATTTATTTTTTTCTGAAAAGTTTGACAGTTACAGCACCACTCCGATAAAATCATAACTCATAGACAGTAACAGTTGAAAATGTGAAATTCCACAGAATCACACTTTAAGCATAAAGTCACGAATAGGTTCATCGAATTTAAAAAAATAATTTACAGGGTGGTCGAAATTTTCACCTAAAACATAACATCGAGAAAACTGAAGAAACACTATTTTTTCAAATGGAAACCATACACTATTCTATTATTTTTGGATACTACAAGAGAAAAGATATCAAATTCATGAAGAATATCCTATACATAAAATACACCTCTGGCAAGATATATCCGACTTTGGGAAATATTTGAAATGTAAATCATTCGAAACAATACCAAACTAAGAAAGCTTTGAAAACACATGAAGTTAAAACAAATGTGTCAAAATTTGATGCGTTGTAATTGAAGAGTATTTCTTAGTTTTCTATTTGTGTGCAAAATATCTCGTTTGGGGTATTCTAATGAAGATTTCCGTAATTTAATAATCATTTATGGTAAATGCAACAAGATAATGGACAGAACTTATCGTGTCGTATCGCAGAAAAGTCACTTACATGTGAAATGTTCGTCAATAAACCAGATTTTATTCAAAAATAAGTGGCGTCCCTTTAAATATCACTAGGTTCAACATCTGAAACTTCACGACTCACGTGCACGAGTGGAATTCTGCAAATGGCTTCTTATCAAGATACAGGAGAACCCTGAGTTCAAGAAGAACATGATATGGACAGATGAAGTCAAATTTTCCAAGAATGTTATGTTCAACCGCCATAATAGTCATTTTTGGGCAGCAGAAAACCAAAGCTCGTTCGCCAGCGCAACTTCCAGGATTCATGGAGTTTTAATGTTTTTTTGCGCTATGAAGGAAGACCGAATTTTATGTTTATATCTTCATGGAGAAAATTTGAATAGCGATAGATATTCGCATATAATTAGGAATGTGGTTGGTGAATCCATGAAGTATGTTTTTGAACAATACCGTTTCAATCCGTAAATCGGTGGGAATATCCACCGTACATAGTACATAGTACGGGTACCATTGCTTGGTTGTTGAATCGGATGTTCGAAGGTCAGTGACTTTGCTACAATGGGCCATTAAAATTTACTCTTCGCTCCCCAGACCGGACACCACTGGATTTCTTAATCTGGGGATATATCAAAGAGAATGTTTATGCATATCCTGTGAGTGATAAAGAAAAGATGAAATGAAGGATTCTGAGAGCTTTCAATAATTTGATTCCTGGTTACATAGAAAGCTACAAATAGTGGTATGGAAAAAAGAATATATTCTTGTTCAGAATAACACGGCAATGTCATTGAACGTCTGTCAAAATGAACCACAATATAATTTGAATTCAAATAAATTAAGTTCTGAATTTTCTGTAATTAAAGTACAATCTAACCTTAAAAAATATAAACGAAATAAAATTATTGTATTCAATATCAATAAACGAAGATATAATTCATCTCCCTGATACTATTTTATTTCAATCCATCCATTTTCATGTTGAGTTACCTTTTTCCAAAGACAGAGTTAATATTAGTTCATTTGTTTTCAAAGCTTTCTTGGTTTGGTATTGCTTCGAATGATTTAATTTGAATCGTTCTCCATATATTCCTAACGAACGCTCGTCGTTTAAAAAAATACTCGTATAGTAAACTATGGGATATTTGAAACACAAATTTAATTCATGAAGACAAGTTGAAAGGGGAAGAAACGTTTTTTATTCATTAAGTGAACAAACTAAACAATTGTAAATGGAATTCCAGAAATGCAAGATGGATAGTATGAATGAAATTGCGAAAATAGATAAATGTGAAATTTAAACTAGTTTCAAATGGACATGTGGTTTGCAGAGTGTAGAAAAGAGACATCTTGAAAATTAAATTTCGACGCATTGGGATTTGAATTTTTGAAAAATTTTGCGATATCAACAGTGGAATATTGGAGAGTTCTTAGATATTTCACATAGTGACATAGTCAGCAATTTCAGGTATTTTTGATGGGAAATCGTTATCAATATTCATACCACAGATTGTGGTCAAAGCAATTGTTTCGAACAAAATGCTTTTCAATATATCATTTTAATAAATACATCATATCGGATTCTATCCACTTTGATTTACGATCTCGAAAGGATAGTGACAGACTAAAAGATAACGATTAAAAGTTTGCATTGTCATATAGAAGAAAAAATTCAAACTCATTACAACTGAATATCCAATCAAATATCATAGATCATGTTCAATTTCAAGTATCTGATAAAAAAATGTAGGTGTGAGGTAATACCCTTAAGGTAAGGCGAGTCATGAGTATTTTACCAATCCTTCATAGTTTTTGTATTTCAAGGATTTGAACTATTGAACGTCATATTTTTCAAAATGGAACTCATTTACATTTAACCTTGTATCGTTAACTAATGTAATTTTTAACTATAGAGTCCCAAAAATAGCAATTTCGACTTTTGAATTGTCTTTCTCCGTAAATAAAATTGAATGTCTATAACTGCTCATCCTGGAAAATTCCAAATAAAACATGTCAACCGGTTCATTTTCATAATATAGGTATACGCAACCAGTAGTATTATTAGATATTATTCTCAGAACCATACTCAATGATTCAGATAATAATTTGAAGAAAACGTGTTTTTCCATAGTCATTTGACTGATTTCCCAATTAATAAAAATAGTAGATACTCATTTCGAATGCCATATTATAACAGTTTCCCTGAACTGAACCTTCATTCGAAACATCTTATATATTTTTCAGACGTTCGTACTATTGATTAAACGGCGGTTTTGTCCAATCTATTCCCACCGAAAATTCTGGCTTGTTTCTGGTAGGGCGAATTAAACCTCTCTCATAACCTGTGGACAGAGTTGGTGGGGGAGGGAGGTGAACGACTGATTTCCACATATACACACTCATACAGTTTTAAAGATCGATGCAAAGTAGTAAGAGAGGAAGTAAAAGAAGGAGGCTGCGGAACCACGGGCTAGCTCGTTACCATGGAGATGTGATGAGACGACTTCTTCTTTTTAACCTCCTTCTTATGTCCACCGTGCATGCAGACAAGGGCGTGTTTGGAAGGGATATACCGATAATTAGGTTGTTAATGACTTTTTCTACATAAATTAGAGATGATTCTGAAAATATAATCAAACTAATCATGTGATGTTATTTTAATCTGAGGCCTGATTGAAACTTGCTGAAATGATTTTGTTGACCTCCTTGAATTCCCTTTTGAAATGAGGATTTCAGAAGTTCTATGAAAAACTGAACGAAAATCATTCGACTGTGTTCAAATTCATCTCGGCCGGCAGCTTTCTCTTAGCCATGAAGAATGCTGGTGAGAAGTTGGACTTTTATAAAATTCTAGATTCATTTTCAGTAGTTACTTTTTCTAGAGTATATCTTATCATTTCTGTGAAATTCATAAATACTTTATATCTTCTGTTGTTTTTTATAGGAACTTCTTCTGTGTAAGATGGATCAAATAAATGTTTAATCGCATGATAACTGTTACCATGAAATCACTGTTACTGTTTTGTTTTTAATAAAATCCATAAAAAAAAATTATTTTCATACAGGCTGACGTGACATTCATGTACTACTTTTTTTGTTTAGTACGCGTGACTTTTTTATATACCAAGTGGTCAGTGAATCCGTTATGGAAAACTGACATCAATTCAAAAGTATACTTGTGACTCACATAATATGAATTTCTGACAATACGAAAAACTTTCGCCATTCATTTTCAATTTCATCATATTTCAAATCAATATTTTTCAGAATAGAATAAACTATATACGCAGTTTATTCATTTATTGATGTTATTGCTGAATGACACAACAAAATAGTTTTTGTTTAATAAATGTTAGTTGGGTAAAAAAAAATATTCAAAAAACCATATATTTATCAAAACAAAATTAGGTAATCGTGCTATTTTTCGAACCAAATAATTTCAGAAAATCGTTGTTTGAAGAATTGCGTATTGATGAAAACTACTCTCCCACAAGCCAGTTCTTTGAAATACTCATGAGTCACGTTTTAATAACCATTTGAAGACGATTGAAACCAATTTGAGAGGTAATACCAACTGTCAAAACACGTATACTTAATACAAAAATCATTAATGCAGTTCACTGTGAAATTTTTTGTCTTTGTCACAGCTCTATTTCAAAAATTAGTCTGGCTAATTTATTTCGAGAATACAATTTACTAATTCATTATCTTTTCTGACAGTCAAGTATAATCACGCAGAATTTTGATAAAATATTTTTTCACACAAGAGGATATTTTCTCTTTATCAAGCTTTGATATCGATATTGAAAATTCAATATGTACTTTCAAAATCTAATACCTGAAAACAAGAAACAATGTTACATATCACCATCAGAAGATAAATTGTATTTATTTTGGCATGTCACTGAATACATTTTATGGTGAATGTTTTATAGTTCAATATTCATTGATATGATTGAATCAGTGGTAACCAATGCATGTTTGCTAAGTGAAGAATTGACTGGAGACTTCTATCAACCGGAATCAACCACTTGACAAAACCATAAAAGTGAGTAGTGTTTTCTTTTGAACAATATGATTGTTCAGTCCGGAACAAGCAGAGTTTACAAACACAAGAACACGCATTTCACCAACTGAGTTAACATCTTCATTAGATGAAGTAGACTCCCTCTACCTCTACTACTACTACCTCTGAAACTAATCTGTATTCATATCTAAAAGGGTACACTTTTATTTTCACTTCCACCAACTCATCAATAATTTCCAGTATGAATTCGATGGAAAGTTCCCATTAATATTAGGGGGAACTTTCTGCTTGTGATGTAAAAAATCAGGAAAGAGTACATTATTCTGCATTATAGACAATTATTATGGGAACAGTAGGACTAGTTCATACCGCATCGAAATGACAGTGAGTGGGTCAAAAATATTATTATGTTTTCCTCCGTGGGTTTACCAATAATTGACTACACTGAACAATAATCAAATCTCACTTTATTTCACTTTGAATACAAGAAACAATTCGACTTAAACTTTAACTATTATTCGAATATCTATCGCCTTACTAGATCCCTTCGCGTACCGCACTGTAACTTTCACTCGAAGGTCAGTAAATGGCGCTTATATTTGGCAATCGAAGGCGCTGTAACATTCCTCGGAATTCATCGAAGCCAGTAGCAATATTTGCGCGCTCAGCTACGTCACAACTGGTTTATGGCTGCCAGTGGCGGCTGGCGTTATTTTCTTTATGGCATAATTTACAACACTATGAGAGTTTACTTCGATCCGTACCATGAGTTATTTTCAAGAAAATTCAGGAATTAACAGGTTCTGATGAAATAAAATAATTGATTCTGATATCAGTATCACTATTTTCGAAAATGGTTGACAATGTTTATTGATGAATTTTACTAATTTGAACTTCCATTGTGTGATATAATTCTTATATGATTTAAAATCTGAAAGAACGAATAAAATGAAAATGAGTATCTGAAGTATCAATTATATTAGGCAATGAAACATGAGATGGATATAAAAATAACTACTGAGTAGAAAAAAATAAAAATGAAATAAAAAAATGTGCATTTCGGGACGCCCGACGGAAGTGATAACTTGAACCAATCTAAGTTGAACTATTGAATATTGAAATTGTTCAACTCGAGAAAAGCTCAGATTATTATTTGAATATTATGTTTATCAATATTAATTTATGTATATCAACGATAACTTAAGGAAAGGTTATTCATTAATGAAATATTTCATTGATTATTTTATGCATGTTTATATATTATAGCTACCATGAGCCAATTGTTACTTTTGTAAGAATGAATAATGATACTAATAATGTACATACACAAAAGTAGTATCATCAGTTTTAAGCCACGTTACACATAATGAAATAATATTACATGCTTGCTGGTTATTTTTTTATAATACTGTCAACAGTATATATCTGACGCACACTGAACACTGAGCATCTGTCCGACGAGAGAAGAGAAGCCTGCCTTCAACTGACGTATGCATGACAGAAAGAGAAGACAGACAACCTGGTGCTGTTACGCGTTGAGTAAGAAAGCGGGTCACCCCCCTGCAATAAGATCGAAGATAAATTTAAAAATAATTGAAAAGATCGCAAAGTAAATCACTTTACAACGTTGGGATTGTCAGTAACCACAATAGTCTTCGGGTAATGACTGGACTATGCCTCCGAAAGTCTTGATGATTCCTATTTTGGTAGATTGATGGTGGTTGGATTCGTGATCAGATATTGTCCCGTGTGAGTGGGTTTTCGGTATACAGATGTTTCTCACTTACCTTTCTTCACCTTTCTCTTCACCAATACGTCTTAGAATGGCAATTTGTAATGAACTTTTTTCTACATTGTCAAAGTGATGTAAGGTAGGTATCTCTTTGTTGATATGCTTCAGAAAGGTGTCTAGTCACAACCATTGCTTGCTCTTCCTTACGTCAGAAAAATGTCGAAAATGATAAAAAGTATTGAGTCCCATCAGAACCGACTTCAGATCCGGAATCACCATCCGAAGCAGTCTCACAAAAACCAGGATACCAAACGCGGACTGCGATTCCAAGATTTGCATTCACCGGATACCACGTAAGTGAGGCAAATCTTACATCAGTGAAACTGAGAGGCCATTGAAAGTCAGCATTGCCGAGCACTAGAGAAACACACTGCGAGGAGAATCCGGCAAAGAAGCTGCATAAATGTTGCCCAACGGAGAATTCAGCCAAGCTAGTGCAGAGATACGTTACAAATGGAAATCTGTAGTCAACCGAAAATACGGTCAACTATCGATAAATCGTTGAAAATGGTTATGGATACTAACAATCGAAACGTCGTGAAGTGATTTGGTTTGGAATCATCATCTATTTTGAATCTCTTTCATTTTTTCACTTTCAATTTTATTAATTTATTTGCATTTGTTTTTATTATGTAGGCATTTTTATATTTTATGTTGATTAATTTATTCGTTTTATTGTAATTTCATTCCACATTCTATTTAATTCATATTTCAGCTATTCATTTCAATTTAATTCTTTCTTTCAGAGATTTCAAATCATATTTTTTGATATGATCAAAAAATATAAGTCCGAACTAGTTAAATTCAATATTAGTTTTTTAGTTTGGGCCCATGTCATTGAGCTTTCTCCCTAGAAGATATTGAGGTGATGAAAAATATTTAAATTTTAAATAAAGTAGATCAAGCATCTGAGTAGAATAGGCATCTGCTGTGTTTCAAACTTTTTTGTGGGACTGCGACATTGAGTAAAAACAAAATAATTGGAACCAAGAGCTCATTGAATGATCTTGTAGAAAAATATTTACTCTATGGAACATAATGTACGAGTACATTTTATTATGAAGATCTACATACCCTAGATACCTTTTTCGCCCCAAGAAAGCATGACAAACCTTATGTAAGGTATTCGTTATCTAAATTTGGCACATTTTGATACCTTGTTTTGTTTTTCTCACAAGTTTCAGTTTGAGGAAAAGGGAGGTTTCTCAAACGACTGATTTCATTGTATATGCTATTTGTTGAAACCCAATCATTACTACCATTGCATTGATCCAAATAAAACTTCAAACAAAATATTTAAACCAGGCCATGACAGACGTATGTGACTATATCTAATACCTTAGATAAGCAAGTAACTTTGATGGAAAGTGAAATAAATTGAGTTTACGGGAAAACCTGAAGAAAAAGATTGCTTGAAATCCGAAGTTCAAATGACATGCAGGTGATTCTATACCAAATGAAATAATGTTATTTCATTTAAATTCTTCGGCATTCATTGAAGCCTTCTTTTTCACATCGTATCTAAGATGAGAATTGTTGCAAACTCTTCTGTAACAAATGACTTCTGTCACTTAGTCCTTCACATACTGCCTATGTATGTGTGCACGTGCGTGCGTGCTTGTGTGTGTGTAGATGAAAGTTAGCAACTAGTAGCTGTAAAAGCTATTTTATGAACTTCTGCTGCGGGAATAGTCGTATACAACTCACTAAGAACAATAAAACAGAATATATGTATACAGCTTGCTTTATGAAATGTTTGGATAATATTGCTGATACATCATACCATATAGAATGAAGACGTTTCTTGAAACGGTATGTTGAAAGTTGTTCCTGTAGTAGGACTGTCTCCTGTAAACGACCTCAGATTCCATTCATCCAAAAGAACAACAGTCGTCTAGCTTTCCTTTTCAAATAGATTACTAATTCATAGAAAATTCAAAGCAATTAATAATATTCATGAGAAATTTGTATAAAATTGCTATATCGATTCTAAAAATACTTTCAGATAGAGAACATCTTTCTTCTTTCTTGTTTTGAAATTGTTTTTATTCTGGTGTGAAAAAAGTGTTCTTCGGATTGATATTTCGGCCAGAGGTTCCAATTCTTCTATCAAATTTCCAAATACCATTCTACAAGGCTGATCTAATCAATATAAATGTTTGATTTCTTCACTGACACTTTGTTCTGGAAAAAAATCAATTATTTGCTTTCAATGCTGAAAAAATAAAAAGAAAATGGATAAAGATTGATAAATAATTATGCATATAACTCTCTGGTCAGAAGTGCCTGAAGAGAGAATAATTATTTTATATCCTAACAAAACTTTGATAAAACTGCGGTGGTGGGTCGAATAGACCAACTCACTTGGACCTAACCTAACCTAAACTGCTTTATTAAACTTAGATGACAAGTTGGACCTATTATCTCGAGATGGTTAGTAAGTTTCGAAATGAATACCTTAGGAATTGCCAGTGGTACTCAAAACAAGAATATACCGTATTGAAATTCCTTAATTTTTTTTTCAAAACTGGAAATGACTTTCGATAAAAAGTTAGAACTATTGGATATGATTAGTCACCTGTGTGTGAGAATGAATGTCGATAGTATTGTTACCACCTCTTATGTCAATATACTTTGAATGCCATATACAGGGTGTAGCACCGAAAACAAAACAAATGGAGTGTCTTCAAAACAAGTGTTTTTTAAAAAAATTCAAAAACCTGTCGATTCGTAATCTAAGGGGGACATCTTTCAATCATTACCTCAACGACCATACCTCTCTCCCAACCCCTCGGTCACCATCACGCAAACAATTTGAATAGGGAAGGTATAAGAAGTGCGACACATCATTAAGTATGTTATTTCATAAAAAATTCGGCCATGTCAATTGTCGATACCTGTAATTTTCTATTTTGACGCCCTCTTGCGGGGAAAAATCTGTTTTGTATTCTAGTATATTGTATTTGAAATGTAATGTGAACAACTCGCGAGAAAAAAACAAAAATTGAAAAAATCAACATTGCATGAACTTGAAAATTGGAAAATTGTGCAAAAATTTAACTAAGATCAATCCAAATTACATCAATTCACAGTAGATACATGAGTATAAGTTCGTCTCAAAACGTTGTCTGACATTTTGGAGCGTGTCTGGGGTTATTTGACGACATTCGGTTATAAAACGTTGACGTAACTTTTCTAACGAATCTAGCTGGTGGCAAGTAGTTTACTTTTCAAATGGCTTCACAAAAAGCAATCTAAGGAAGAGAAATCGGGAGATCGGGAAGCCATTCTGTTACGCACAGAATAACCTATGTCACATTGAAAAAAAATATATGATTTTCTTTTTAGCACATGTATATAAAATATTTTTTATCAATTTAATTGATTCTTTCTAGTCATACTACAAACTTGTAAAACCCCCATACGCCAAGTTTGAATTGAATCGAACCACAATAACCAATATCGTCCACCATCTTGTTTTTTTCATCGACAACACAATTTTAATTTCCTACCATGAAAATTCTCGCTTACTAATTTTGATTCGAATCGAACCATAATTACAAATTTCGTTCGCCATCTTGGAGCCACCATATTGTTTTTCTACTTTGACAAACAAATCATAATTTCCGATCCAAAAAACTGCCACTTATCAATTTTGAATCAAATCGGACCATAATTGCAAATCTTGTCCGCCATTGTAGAGCCGCCACTTTGTTTTTACCTTTAGAAAAATTCCGTAATGCATTGTCACCGAATGGATGTTGAATCAGTTCGCAAATGAAATATCATAATTTGGATTACGGAACTTTTTTTCCGCAAAATAATAATAATAATAATGTCATTCAGTCATATGAATTTCATATGATGATTACATAGAAAACAAGTCATATAAAATGTGAAATGCAATATAAAATACAATGAAAAGTTAATTACACAGTATAAGGGAAAAAATTTGAAATTTGAAAATGATGTATGTACATAATAGGCGTATTTATCACTCATATAGAATATGCTAAAAGCTCCTCAACATAGTAGGGAGAAATGTGTACTCCATTAACCAGGAAGGGTTTTTTTTCAGCAATTAACTTGTGTAAAAATACAGGAAAATTGTGAAAAAATGTAATATAACAACATAATACAATACAGATTGGAAAAATTGTTATAGATATTCACATAAATACACATACATGTTTACATATATAAATACACATTAATTCGCATATACATGAAAAGCATATTGCCAACATATTCCATTCAAAATTGAAGTTTCCTAATTGAAAAATTTTTCTATGGTGTAGCAGTTTTTGCGGGGTAAGTGTTTTTTCAGATTTTTGATAATTGTTAAAGAAGCTGCATTTTTTATGTGATCTGCCAGAGAATTATAGCATTTGCATCCAATATATTCAAAGTTTTTTTGAGACCGGACGGTGGTATGCCGGTGGGGTAAAATAAGGTTTTTTCGTCTGGTATCATGTTCATGGTGTGTTCTGATGGCATTATAAGTGGCCTCATTTTTGAAAATGAAACAACACGCTTCAAGGATGTATGTGCCCGTAACAGTCAAAATATTAAATTTTTTGAAAATCTCTCTGCATGACTCTCTTCTATTTACTTTTGCTATTATTCTGATTGCGTATTTTTGTAATAAAAACACCTTTTGTACTTGCTCTCCAGTTGTACTTGCTCTCCAGTTTGTACTTGCTCCCCAGTTTAAAATTCCGTATCTCATATGAGAATGGAAGTGGGCAAAGTATAAAGGCAGAAGGATATTTTTACTGCAATGACTCGACATAAACTTGAGTGCATAAAACATCCTTTTCTAAGTTTGCCACAGACAATATCAATATGTGAAATCCATGAGAGCTTTGAATCAAAGGTAATTACTAGCATTTTGATAGATTCAGAAGAAGACACGACGTTATTAGTATTTTCAAACAACAAAATCTGGTGGTGTTCCCGACTATTTAAACAAAACATCAGGGCATTAGTCTCTGATTTATTAATTATTAAATGGTTTTTGTCTGACCATGTTATCACCTCAGCATAGGTAGTCTCAGCCAATAATTTCAATGATACTAA
>WOGP01004456.1:0-14838 GCA_015342065.1 Leptinotarsa undecemlineata
CTACGAGCACACCTATCTTCATCACCATAAATAAAAATAATTTCAGTTCTTTCTTGTAAAGTGTACACCATTACGATTTGTATTACTGTCAGTACAACTGACACAACTTGACAAACAGTTTAGAATCACGAATAACTAATTCTGATAAATGTTTTCACCATTTAATTGTAACTGACGCCAAGAAACAACTGCGTGCCCACTTTCAGCTAAAGCAAAAAAAACTCTGCGTAAAAAAGAGACATAAATATTCCGTTGAGTCAGTGGTAGCGGTTCCATATCTTTTTGCATTTTGTTATAATTAATTTAATTTTTGCCCTATTTTACGAGAACGGATCAACCAATTTCAGTTTTCTAAACGGGATTGAGTGAGAATTTTTAAGATCTTTAAAATAATGTGTTACAAGATAGGGGGTGCCATTTAAAATTATCAAGTGGGGGTAGCTAGGGGTAAGGGGGTTAAACCTAAAATACCACTGGCACTGGTTTTAAACTTCCCTCTCAATATCTAAATTGATGTGTTTTACTTTTATACATTTCTATATTCCATTAGTTTTAATATTCACTTCATATATACTCTGTAATAATAGCAGTTCCTGTAACTGAGTACTCCTTTTGGAAATAAATCGCTTTTTTTTTGTTGCATAGTACTTTTATTGAGGTAAAGATGTAATGTTATCAAAAAATGTTTCGTATAAAAATTTCGGACGAGAATAAATTGCTTTTTTTACCAATACCAATAAAAGCAAGGCATATCCGAGTTTTATTTTATTTTATTTCAATTCACTTATGAAAAAACACATTCATGATTCAACACCAGATATTGTTGTTTCGACCCGCCATAGGTCTCATCAGTGGTGCTAGGTTGAACCACAAATGCATTGATGAACTCAGTTGTCCTCAAACGACAATTTTTAAAAAGTGAGAACGATGACATTTTTCTTACAAAGACGTCATCCATGGGATCGACAGAGAACTCAATCCTCAAACCAGCATCACTGATGTGATATTTGGCGGGCGGGTCGAAGCAGAGCTGTCTGGTGTTGAATTACAAATGTATAGTGTTTAGGCTCTGGTTTTCAGCAAGTTGCCTTGCACTGAAAGACAGAGGACACATCACGTCAGCGGTCAATGTGAAAGATTGGCTATGCAAATGACCGCCTTGGGGAGCCTCGTTTATCTTTGATATTCGAGGTTTGAGTTATCTGTCAATCCCATAAATGGCGACTTCGTAAGAAAGATGTCATCGCCCTCACTTTTGCTCATGACTGTTACCGCTAAAAATCCAAGTATTCGCAATTTTTGTGTTTAGTACCTAATTCTCAAAAATATATGAAAAGAAATCCTTTTTCAATGCATCCACCATGTAAAAGAGTTCTAATGATTTGTGTTAGATTATGAAAACATGTAGTAAAAATCACATTTATGTATTGAAAATATGTAACCAGGAGAGCTAATATTTTGGTGAGTTTAAAATAGTTTTGTGGATAGTATTTTAAAAAAAACTTGTTGTTTAGGGCCCTGATAATGAAATTGATAAACTTTGAAACATTACCAAGTGAGCAATAATTTTTCCATAATCAAACCCATTCCTATCTGAACCAATTCATCCATAAAATAAATGTTGGATCACCCAACCATTTTAGTATTTACAATCTTAGGAATCAAAATAATATATATTGAATAACTCACCTAAGGATGTGCAAAAATGTTTGTGTGCCTCCAGAGTTTTCATACAACGTTTATTTCTCAAATCCCATACTCGCAAGGTTTTATCGTCACTGGCCGAAACCAAAAATTTGCCGCCAGGATGGAATACAAGTCCTCGAACCCAATTGTCGTGTGCTACGAGAACAAATAAAGCTACTCCAGCTCCCACATCCCATATCCTGCAATGAAAATTATATTTAAATATGACACGAGAATATAGTCAACACAATTGATAACTTGGACTTTATTTCAAAAGACTGCTGATCACATATTCTCAATTTAATTTCAACATAATCGTGTATGACAAATATGGATTATTTCAATTGTTTTTTTTTTCTACCGTTATCACTTTTAGTGGCAGGTTTAAAGTACTTTTCTTGATGTTTAGTTGACACGTCAAGAAGAGTACTTCAATGACGCCACTGGGCAAAACCCAGAAACCAGCCAAAACCAATAGATAAAATAATTTGTGTCAAACTTTCCGTACATATTGAAATAAATTACAACAAAATGTGTTGAATGACAATAATATAAGTCTGCTATGAGTAAAACAATAGTTTGCGAGTGATATAAGCGTTTCCAACATGCTGGGTAAAACTTGGAAAAAGTCAAAGAAACGATTATGAATGATTGCAGAATTGCAATCAGAGAAGACGCTGATGAAATGCGTGAAACAATCCAAAGAACACCCGCATTCGTGAAAAATAATTATAGGCTTTTTCACCAAGATAATGCACCTGCTCACACTCAATTGCTTGTTTGTGCATTTTTGGCCACAAACAATACTGTAACGAAACACCAGCCTCCATATTGGTCAGCCATGACTCCGTGTAACTTTTTCCTATTTAAAAAAATGCAGAGAACCTTAAAGGGTCGTCGTCTCAACTGCATAGATGACAATAAAAGGGAGTTTTGTAGGTTATGCTCTAGGGATGACAGCTGCTTGATGGAAAAACCCCTTTTAAACTTTATCTAACCCAATTGTATTGTCAGAACTCTGAAGTCAATATTTTCAGGCCTTCTTCATACTACTCTGAGCAGATATCATCAAAATTACAGCTGCCGGACTGAGTCATGGCTGGTGACTACTTTTTATATATCTACAAGAAGCCAAATGACATTTCAATATCCATTTATTGTTTACCCCTCAATCCGTTCTAGGTAAAATTGCAAACAAAAGTTTTTATTCCTATTTTCTTAATACTTTCTTTGTCTTACACCAACCCAAACTCTGCAGATACGATTTCTCCTACCAGCCATGACTCAGTCCGGTAGCTGTATACTTTCTATTGCAAATACGAGTTCGGTTGAGGATATTAATAACATGTGTTGAATCACTCTGATTCAAACAAACCAACTATCCATTGCAATATGAAAGCAGAAAATTCATGAGGATATTATTTTCAAATATGTTTTGTCACATTTTCTGAACTCAGAGCAGGCCAAGTTGTTGAATTTCAAAAACTGCACCTCACAATTTGATCTCCACAAACTTCATTTGAAAAAATATATAATCACAACATGTTTCTCTAGCATAGAAGCTTTTCCAAGTGAGGTATATATTTTGAAATTACTATGGATCTTCATCAAGTAATAGCCTAATCAATCAGAAAAAAAAAACAATTTGTTAAAATCAACACGGAGATTCTCTTATTCAAATTTACTACAAATATGAATACAGATATTCAGAAATCCAGATAGCCAATTTCCAAAAACTCACCTAATAGTCTTATCTCTAGATCCGGATGCAAGGAAAGGTCCCATGTGAGCACCCTTTTTATTATCTACGCCTGCAGCTTCATTTATAGCATTAGCTGCCGAATCAGGGGCCCAAGATATACACTCGACAACGTGATCGTGTGCCCTCAATTCCGATCTGCATTCTTTTGATGACACTACCCACACTCTCACTGTCTGATCATTAGAACAGCTCGCCAATAACGTGCCGTCTGGTGAGGCTCTCACCATTCTAACCTGAAAGAAAAAAATATATATACTGAGGAATCGTTTCCGTTGACAAAAATCAAATTTTTGTCAATGTTTCTTTTATAACTGAGATTCTTTTGATTTGTCAACAATGTAAGCTCTTATATTGAAGAAATAGAAATTTTTAATCAAAAGGTGCTTGTACAATCGAGATGGCTTTAATAGAGCTTTGACTGTCACACGCTACACTTCTTTTGCCTAATGAAAAACGTAACCTCACTTCTAGAATAAAAGTTTCAAATTGGTTAAAGGAACTGTATTTTCATAAGAGATGAAGCTCTGTAAAAGATTTTTACAAGCTTTATATTAGTTTCACCTGTATGTATGTGTGTTTGTTTGGTTGTATCTCTCAAGCTTGGGATTTGTATTTGACAGCATTACGGCCATTATTACTTGATCTCTTCGCGGGCAGATGGCGCTGTACGCAACCTCCTTGATATAATTCGAACTCACTTTACATGTATTTCTTCATTTGAAAACAGTTTTTTTTTATTAACACGCGCCTGCTGCCTTATTTGTAATCCTCCGCGCGCCTGCTGTCTTGGACTAGGTAGATGATTTTCAGGCTTCCAAAGTTTAGAAAAAATAAATTTAGTTCAAAAAGACACACGCTTTTATAGCATACGAAACAAAAAAATAAACATAGTTAAAAAAACTAAAAAACACACTTCTAAAGAACATCGAACTAAAAAATTGAAAATAATTTTCTTTTAAATAAGCTTAAAACAATAATAGGTCTGTTCTGGTTCTAATATCCAAAAGTGTTTGGAAACTGCTCAAGTCATGATGCATACAAACAAAAAATCTCAAACGGTCCGAAATAGTATCGGACACTTGTTTAAACCAGAACGTTTTTGAGGAGACCACTGTGCCACCTATAGTATATATGAAGAGATGAAGACGAGGAAATACTATTGATCATGTACATTTTGTTATGTAGCGTATCCTTATAGTCAGTTCAGATGTTATTTACCCTCAATCATTAATTATTTAAATCAAATAAATGAAAAAACAGCCTAGCAAATAGCCCAAACAAATTTCCACATGAATGCGCATGAGCAACAGGAACAGTTCGCAACAGTTCAGCCTCGAGAGCAAGAACGACGGGACGGTTCAAAACAGTTTAGGATCATTTCGTAGTCGAAACCAGAACAGAGGATTCATCAGTCCGAAATTATTCTCAATAAACCAGAACGCTCTATATCAACTGCGCATGATCTTGACATCCTAGAACCAGAATTTCGTCGAACCAGAACAAAGCTAATGAATGAAAAATACTATTATTATTGTGAAAAAATGGTGGGCGCTTTGTGTCATATTTTTTGTATATCAAGCGCCCGTCGCTTTTTTCACAATAATACTAGTATATTTAATTCGTTGTTTTAAGCCTATTAAATTTTTTTTTTAACTTTTTAGTTCGATGTCCCTTATGCGTGTTTTTTAATTTTTTTTACTGTATTTTTTTACTGTTATATCACCTGTTTTAGCTCGCAACTTGAGCTGTTCAAAGATTCATTTGTAGAGATTTTTAGTGTAGTCACAGAATAAGGAACTGTATAGGAGCGGAAGCCAAGAAAATTTTGGAAATAGCAACATCCTTACTAATTAGTTTACCAATGAGAGCCAAAGTATTTTCTCTCGTTGTACCAAATATTCAATCACTTCTAATTCATTACATAACATTTCTTCCAGCCTAGGTAATTCACCAACAAGATGAGACATTTTGTCTCTCTATGGTCTTATTCAGTATTATTGTTGTTCAACAGCTGACCTTATTTTCATAAAGTTGTCATATGGGACAAAGCAGCTGGCAGAAAATATTTGAAGGGCCTCGGGGAAGAACGATCGTAGTCCCCTGCACCAAAAGTTTCAGTATTGCATTTTTTAAGTTTGAAGTCGATCAAATAAATTATAAAAGGTATGAAAAAAATGTGTAAAGCTTGTTATGATGTAGTACATGATTTATTATACATTAGCAGACTTAAAAAAACACTTGTAACATATCCAACTTAGAAAATGAATTTGAAAACAAAAGACCCGTGGACTTTGATCGTTTTTGCCAGTTACTGAGGTTCATCAATTGGTGGATCGTCTGCGTATTCAATGTCGTCTTCTTCTCCTTCGTTCATCTGAGGGGCAATAACCAGTGAATTGTAGAATGCTTGAGAGTCGGGATTGGTCAAGAACTGTTTTAAGTGTATTAGATCCTTCAATTTTGCAGCTTTAATGGGCAGCTTTCCACTGTAAAGTTCTCCCAGAGCATTTTGCTGGCTAGGCGTTTTTGGCTTCTTTTTATCTTTACCTTGGTGTACAACAAAAGCTGCTTTCAAATAGCTTCCAAAGTAGTTTGGCTTGTGAATCACGAACCTTGGCTCTTTTTGATCAATTTTCAAAACTCTGATTGGCCTTGTTTGCATAGGACACTTTTTAACATAAATGCCAGAAAGAAAGTTTGTCCAAGTTTCAAATTTGACTTCTTTAGCACAGTCAATGACTCTAAAAGGTGAAGGTTTGATTCTGCTATTTTTTATAACATCCCTCCAGTCATCGGGTGTCTCAGTGTATGATTTGATATTAATAAGGCTCATATCCTTATCTCCCTCCATATAAGAATGGCCTCTTATAGGGAAAACTACTTTAACAGTTTCAAACCGTTTCAATGTATTAACCGTGTAGTGTAGGAAACGCATTACTGTAAAGTTCTTATTTTGGCCTGCGCATGAGTCACAGAAGATAACTAGATGTTTCACTGATGGGCTCAAAATATGCTCAAAGTAGTGTTTGAGCATAGAACAAACATCATCAGCCCCCTTTTTTGCAACACTCTCATCATAAGTGTAAAATATTGAAGTTGAGTCTGACAACACATGAATGTTGAAAGAAATGAAATTCAATTGGCGTCGATAGTACACGTCTGACGTTGTAATATTTGGAGTAGGCAAATTTTTCTGATAATCAACAGTAATTGCCTCAATCTCTTCATTTTTGTTGGATTGTTTACGACAGTTTCTTTTGATTGAATAAAACTTTTCACTTCTAGCCAAATGAATTTTTTTCTCTGCTTTCTTTTTATCTAGTTCTACCGCTAATGAAGTTTTAATTTCTTCGTCAGAAGCCTTGGTAATTTTATCTTCTAGCACAGAAATCTCTGATTTCATTATATCACAACAGCTACATGTATCTTTCCGAGGATAACCAAAAGAAATATTAAAGTTACCATCAAAAATATCACGGAAAGTTGTCAAACCGACAGTGTGCTCTTTGTTAGATTCGTTGTACATTCTGTGTAATTTTGCTTTATCTAACTCTTCAGGCAAATATACCCTTGCGGAATCTTTTAAGGAATAGTGGGATTTCCTCCCTTTAAGAGATTTAATAAAGTTAAAAACTTTTGCTTTAGTCTCTTCAGGCAACTGATTGGGTCTATTTTTATGTTTACCACGACCATCCAACTGAGCCTCACCAAATTCAATCAACTGCTTCTTTAAAGTTTGAATACGACGGTTTGTAACACCGTGTAAGGATAAAAATGCTTTGTGGCAAACAGTTACATCTTGCAATGTGTTATCATCAACACGTGCACGCACACGATAACAATAAGAAGAAACATGATTACTTGCCTCTCCAGCATCTAGTCTATTGCGTCGCCGTTGAACTGGAACAACACTAATCAAGCCAATCAAATACTGATTCTGTTTGTTGTAATCACCCAGCTTATTGAAGTTTGATATTATTCGTTGCCGTTCCTCAGGAGAAATCACTTGAAAACACTTATAACGAAAACACCTGCAGTTCTCTCCTATCTCATTACTTGAGGCTCGCAGTTTTTTCATCACATCTTTCATTCTACCGGTTTTCTTTCTCTTCTTTACATTTCGTTGAACACTATTTTCATCTACACTGTCTGTTTCACTAAAATCACTCAACATTATTTAATTAAAAGTAGAAATAGGTTAGGTTCAGCGTATGTTTACATTCAGAACAATAATTCAGAAAAAAACTGAACAGGAAACAAAGAATGCCCTGCTGCCGTGAGTGACGAGGATTGAGGGAGGAGAGAATTGGACCTTGATCACTCTTGCCTGCCTGCGCATGGACTGATAGTTTTTGCCCGTTAGCTCCAATCTTTTCCCTGTTATAATTCAGTGACTATGACCTTTCTTGCCAAAACGATGTTACAGGGAAATACTGTCTCCAATAATTTACACGTTCCCACTGTAACCTATGTTTGGCATTAAAATGGACTTTAATCGTTCTTCCCCGTGGCCCTTCAATTACTGAAAATAGTTCAATCATATATGAGTTGAATAATTCATAGAGGTAAAATAACAGAATACAATTACTTGAACAATTCGAAAATTCTCTTCAAAAAATTGATTTGACGTTGAGTTGTTGTTATACTATCTGTCTAAGATAAAAAGGATCACAAAGTCGGTTAAACTAAAAAAAATATACCCACTTTAATGTCAAAAAATTCAAGAAATTTCTGTTTGTTTCTGTAATCAATGTATGTTGAAGTACATACTTTGGAAAAGTCGATTTTTCATATTACGAATTTTTGAAACATTTCCACCCCTTCAGACAGTTTAATAAATTAGGACGGTTCTGTTTTTTCACTAAATCAGTCAATAAACGTATCATATTAAAAAACTGTAGGTGTACGGAGTCGGTAAATGAAAAAATAATAGTTCGAATTTTTTCTCAGTGTACTTTGTGAATGTGGATAATTTCACATCCGTTTGAACAAGCCTTAAAATGGCTAACTGTTTCCTAGTTTAACACACTTTGAATCTCTCACACTGAATGTCTGATTTTCTAAGACAAACATCTCTGAACTGGGATACCTTTGAACACAAATGATAAAATGTCCCAGTGTGACTAGTGGATGAAAAAGTTGAAAATTTATTCAACATATATCCCAATATATATACATATCCCAATTTCTGAAAGTATAATAGCATATGTAAGGTTGACTGGTTTGCTATTGAATGCATAGCTACAGAAAGTTATAGATGTGTTTTTCCGGACAATATGAAAAAGTTGACTAAAAAAATAAATGTATGTGATGGAATCGGCCAATAAGTGATGAAAATCCATAACGTATTCAAGAAACACTTCATTGCGACATTTTCACTAAACAGTTTTATAAAAACGCAACACGTGTTTCGTCATACAATACCTTCTTCAGGGGTGTCTATACTCAATTTGATAAATTTAGTTAATCCTAAAATTTTTTTTTGCTCAATGCATACGTATACATTGAACCCAATGCTTATGTTCTAGTTTTACTAGCACGGAAATGATGGTATATGGGACAACCCGAAATTTTGCTTCTGTGGCTATTGAATTCTCAACCATATCAAAAAACATTCATCTTCAGTCAATGACGACAACTTTTTCCACAGTTGTGAATTTCAATATTTTGGATATTTTATACTGCCTTCACAAGTTGCAATACCTAAATGACATAATGAATGACTTAGATGAGTGCTCTTGTTTTTTATTTTTTTTTATATATACTGTAAAAAATTATATTCAACTCAAAATATATTTTATTTTCCCGAGAATGAAAAAGCTATGCCGACAATATAAATAAAAGATATGCAAGTAGGATAAAACATAGATAAAATTTTAATATAGCTGGATAGCTATATTTTTGTGATATCTTGGTAGAAGTAATCCCCACAACAAAAACTTCTACCCTATTTCTAAATATCTTTTCATTCTGTATTCATCTTGAGTTATTAGGATGATAATTAAATAACTTTTTTTCTCTTGAAGATAAACGAATTTTTTGTGAATGGTAGTGTAGGTGTCGGAAGGCAAATACGTTGTGATTGACATCTACTATATGTTGAAGTGGTATTAACGAGACGTAACCAAGGCAGATAACATGATTGTTGAAAAAAAAAGGTTATGTTGGTTGTTGGAAGAAATAAATTGAGTCAGGATTGAACGTTTAAAGGACCACAACCAGTATGACTTCACTACATAGTATAAAACAAAGTTGCTTTCCGCTGTCTGTCCCTATGTATGCTTATATCTTTAAAAATACACAACGGATTTTGAATCCAATTTTTTTAATTGATAGAGTGATTCAAGTGAGTGATTTCACCAACAGACTAGCATCTTTGCAAGTACTTCGATAACTTTCTCACTGGTAGAAACTTCGCATGACCAGGATCGGGATTCTACTTCATCGAAACCCGATCAAATTGAATAAGTATTCACATATAAAAACGGACAAAACTTTCAAAACAACCTAATACATGCTATTATTTGTTTCCATATTTCATATACTAATGTCTTCGTCTCCAGATAAATTTAATAGATCTTACCTTTTAATGTGTGATTCCTAACATGGTCCTAACACCTTATTGATTGAAGTGAAACTGTTAGAATTTGATTTTCCATTAGATTTCATTCAAACCAAATGAATCAGAGTAAAAAATTAATTATTAGACCTTTACTTCATTTTCCACAATTTTATTTCTTTCATCTAGTTATTTGCAATATTTTTGAGAGTAGTAAGTAAGTAAATTTATTAAATATATATTTGAGTTATATGATTGAATTTCCAAGTGCATTCAGTCATATTATTTAGGTTTTCAATAGTAAAATCAATGTGATGTAAATCGTATTGTGATGTAAATCATATTGATTAGTTATTAAGAACTTATTTCAACTGGTATGAATTAATTTTCAATCCTGTTAGATTGGAAACATGCAGCCTAAATTACCATTATTATTAACATTATCATTAATTAGTGATCACAATTAGTGTTCCTTTTTGTAAAAACGTATATACCTAAAGGTTTGATTGTTGTTACTTACGTTAATGAACGCAAGAAAATAATTAGATCCTTCATTCACAACTTTGATTGCTTAAAAGAAATATTTGAATCAACTCAGTGAATCATGTCTGAATTTTTTTTTATTTATCTCACACCTGCCTCCTCTTCACCTTATTGACTGGTTCAGGTTGATCATTGCTTTCTATTATTTTTTTATTATAAATTTTTATTTCTTACTGAAAGGAATGAATAGTTATTTTTCTCACATTCACGGTTGTGTTCAGATCTAGGAAAATACGCAACACAAGCTTTGCTTAGGCGTTTCCCAAGAACTGAACACCAACACTTATTTATTGTTAATAATTTTTTTTTATTTTTAATCTACTGTAATTATTATTAAAGATATGCTAACATCTATTATAGACACGAATATGTAAGTGAATATAATAAATTTATTGATTGAAAAAGTTAAGATTTTGCTTTCACACATTTCATGAATTAATTCAACATTGCAGTTAGAGTATTATCAACTTTCAATTTCTTAAATTCAATGTTAATTCTTAGGACATTCATCTGTGCATATTTCAAGATAATCTTGTGTTCAATCGTCGGATGTCATCTCTGACAGACATATTTCTCAATATGTGTATGATAATAAATTTGTTGTGCCCACAAAAAATTTTCAATATTCCAAAAACTATATTTGAGTACTCAGATCTAAATTATTGTAAAAAATTATTTGTTAGTATCATATGTCAAAGTGAATAAGCATGCACAGTTATTTCTCAATTATGTTACATGCAATGGGTTCAAAATTCTTAATGTAAAATTGATGATGATTCAATGTCCTTTTAAATTTGGCTGCAGGTTTCCAGTCTTAAATAATACTGATTCGTTATTTAGTCTCTTCAGTTCTAATCTGAAGTCTTTAAATTCTTTGAATTTTTTAGATTTTGAGAATATTTTACCCAGATGGATGTTTCCCTGAGTATAAAAATCATATGACTTCGGGTACACATATTCATTATTTCACCATCTTCAGCGAATTCCTCATAAGTGGTTGGAATTCAGTGTACATTATATTACTGAATACATATAATTTCACATATTGTTATCTTGCATTTTGTTAACTTTGAATGAGAAGATCCCACGAAAGCTTGTGTGTTCCTATTTTGTCACTGACTAAATAGAGAACTTTGTGTGGACGTGTTCATATGGAAGGACTGATAGATAAAATTAATTAAATGGCATTGTACCCCACTAGATGTGTTTTTAATGAATCCAAACTGATTTCTGAATGGTAGATGAATACATTTCTCCTACATAACAGTAATCAATCATACTGCATTATTCAGAAAGTAATCTAAACTGATGTCCCCAACTTGGTTGATTCAACCCTGACAGAGTGTTGGACTTTCCATGAGATATACTCAATTTCTTAATCTAGTTCAAGTAAATATACATTTTTTGAAAGATTTTTGTAGAAGTGAATAAGTGAAGTAAGGGATCTGTGATTCAAAATTTCATCATTTTCATATATGGGTTTTATAACACTAATATCAAATAAAAATGGGAATGAAAAGAATCAATGTGAAATCAATTAAAAGCAGAAGTGATGGTAGTGGATTTTGATAATTTGATTTTTCTTCAAAATTTGAAAGTCCAGGTGAGAAATTTCATGTCAAGGAAAGTGATAGATGGCCATGAACTTGGCCTGGTTTGAAAATTGTTAGAACCAAAATATAATGAAACTCACCTCAGCATACCCATGGTGAACCCCATGTTCACCGAGAGCTCTAGACAAATCATGAATATCAATTCTACCGTTTCCATTCTTATCAAGACGAGTGAATAGCTTTCCCAGACGTTCCTCATCTTCTTGAGGCAACTCATGCAGATAGTGAGGAGGGTGATTTGGATAATTGTTGTCTTCTACGCCTTTATTTGGCATCGTAAATTGAACGACACGAGAATACTCCACTAAGTGTTACTTACATTCACGGCAATTACATGTAAATACACAGTATCGCAAATTTTTAGAACACCGCAATGCGACTGAAATCAAATTGAAAGTCAAGTTGAATAGTTTGACAGTTGTGGGGAATGAAAATGACTCACATTTGACCATATAGCGCCATCTGTAGATTATTAAAAGAACAAGGGAGAACATAGTGACATAAGTTTCCACAGTCAGAACAGACACTCTGGGACATCGCCTTTGATCTAAGTAAGCCGATTTCGGTGTCCTCCGCCAGTGCAAATTAAATTTATTAACATCGATACTGATTTCGAAGGTGCAAGTCAGATTCAAAGGATCGAATAGTGAGTGAGAAGATCGAACCTCCAACTGTTGTGTACCTGATACAAAAACACAAAATAACTCAACGAAGAGACAACTCATCTGGTGTCACTTTGATATTGATAAGTCAAGATTATGTGACCTCTATTATGTGTGTTTTGTCCGCACTAATCTTATTACAAATCTGAATTGACGTCATAATATGGACTAGCCATTGAAGAAGGAATACTGACTCTAACAACTGAAAAAGGATGCAAAGATCCAGGTGTGTTGCATACTTTCATCATAAAAATTTTAATTCTTTTTCATAGCTGTCCTGAATAAATCGTCAAAACAAAAAAAAATATGACAATATTTCAATATTGTTTGATTAGGTGCCTCATTCAAAAAACATTCAATTGTGAAATTTTCACTAAACAGTTTTACAAAAACGCAACAATCGTTTCACAATACACCTCCAGACGTGAAACACGTGTTGCGTCCAGTAAAAATTTCACAATAAAGTGTTTTTTTAATACGTTTTGGATTTTCACGACCGTATCGACCGATTTCATAAAGAAAGCAGGTACCTGTCAACTACTACCAAGTATGCAACTCATTTTACTGATCATTTCCAAAACTTTGTGTAATCCTCAATGGAATATATGTGAAAGTGATGTATCGGTCAGTCCACATTGCCATGTCTATGCAAATCTGTCATTCTCACGTGAAATTATTTGCACTCTCTGCTTGATCAAAATTGAACAAGCAGATAGCTGATAACTTTTAACGAAAAAAACTCAACCTGGATGCCAACAAAACACAAATATGTCTAAGGTTTTCAATGTCGTTTCAGCGGTAAATTCAAATTGCCTCTTCTGTATGATATTCTGTGACAATACTTAATCTGTGACACAGAAAATATATTATCATTTCTCTACGGTCGGAACTCATTAAACCATAAAAATAAAATTATATACTTGATGACTAGACACGAATGTCGCACTTGTGCGAATGGGTGACAAAAAGCAGTATCCATATTTGTGTATGTACACCTCACAACAGCCGCGCATATTTATTTGCTTTTGGAAACTTAAAATTTGCGATAATTCGAATGAAAATGAAATCATATATATTCACATCATACATTAGTCGTGGTCTCTTACAACATTTACAACAAAACAAAAATTACTAAAGTCACTGTTGGACAGTGACGGCTCGTGCATTAGAGAACAGGGGAGGCTAAGGTAATAAAGACTATATACACACAGAAAAGCTCCCGGAGGCGCGAAAGTTTTTTGGGGTACCGCACCTATTTAAAGCAAAATACTTAATATTTGCATAAATGCCAACAAAAATTGTGTATTGCCGAAAATTATACGTATAAAACTGACCATTAAAAAACAAAAACAAGAAATAGGGGTTGTGTTTAAGTTATTTAATATAAATCATTTTTAATTTTTCATTTTTGAACATAAAATTTAATAAATCTGAAGGAGACTTGCAGTTTTGAAACATATTTGAGGGTCGCTGTACATTACGATTAATTCATTTTTTCGTCATAATTTCGTCTGACTTATCCATAATAAATGGAAAAAAAACTTACCGAAAAGTGAAAACCTGAAAACACCTTGAAATTGAAAGGAAACACTTTAGAAACACATAAGAAATATTACCAAAAAGCACTGCTATAATACAATACTGCCTGTTTAATACACAAATAACAAATATTATAAAGAAACGCTAAAACGATTTACCGAAATATTTTTCAGTCCCGATCGGTCACGGCATCCCGTCCGAATAATTAAATAAAAAACAAATGCAGTCGTCCAGAATTACAAATCGGGACGTATGACGCCGGTTGGTTCTGTCTCGCAGAGCTTGTGTTTTTTAACGCGGACGGAGGCTTGGCTCCCTTGCAACGTAGGCATTTATTATTTCGGGTATATGGTTTATTCGTTATTCGTTCAAGGGCGGTGCGTTTGACGTTTGTTGATGCAGGATACAGTGTGGTACGTACTATGTAGTGAGTGATAGTGTTTTTTCGGGCATATTATGTATTTATATTAAAAA